>PEKF01000047.1:0-155510 GCA_003073195.1 Ramalina intermedia | reverse complement strand
GGGGGGGGGGGGGGGAGGGGAGAGGGGAGGGGGGGGGGGAAGGGGAGGGAGGGGGGGGGGGGGGGGGGGGGGGGGGGGAAGCGAAGGGAAGATCAGCTAGTCAATGAACTGAAGCAATGTATTCAGCAATCAACGCTTTCACATAAATACTTGTATTTAACACGACTCAAAAAACGTCACGTTGTCCGCAAGCTTTGTCCAGTCCGCCACCACCATCATTCTTGTAAATGTAGTGCATTCGGCACCGTCAATTTGTCCCTCCCCATCCCGGCTGCTCTGGACTTTCATCACTTCATACACCAGAGGAAATCCCTGGTGGTATGTCATTGGGGGCTTGTTCATCATCTCTCCTCAATCCCCGTTCCTTTATCTCCCCCCCACCCAATATCCGCAATCCGCCCCCGAAAGAAGTGGATCATACTCATGATGCCAATCATTTGTTGACCGGGGATCGCTCAGTTGGCCCATTTAAACATATCGCCCTCCTTATGTTTAGTCGCCGGCCCCAATATCTTGTCGACTTCCTTCTCGTCTATCACAGCCCCTTTGCCAGAGCATTTGGCTTTCGACTTCAGCTGTTCACATAGATTCTCCATGTCGGCTTCACCACACTTGTACTTGTCGGACTCTTGGACGCGTTCCCTAGAGTCGAGTCAGACAACACGTACTACCTGAAAATGTAACGGAGTGTGACTAGCTTACCAGAGCTTTGCAGAGGGCAATTGAGTAAATTGTTGCTTGGCAGGAGGACCTTCCTCTTCAGCTCCGCTCTGTTGGATTTCAATCTCCTTCATCAGATCGTGTTTAGGCTCATGAGCTGGGGCAGTGGTATAGCCCGTGTTGTATGGAGATGTGAAATCTTGGCCGAGCGGGTAGGCATCGTTAAATAAGTCATCGAAATTACTGTTAAGGATGTTGTCTTGCGGATCGCGATAGTCCCCAAAGAGGACCGGATCAAACTGTCCACCGTTTTGTTGTGCAAGCCAGTCGATGCCATTAATGTTCGGCGATTTCATATTTGTCGAAAGATCTAGGGAGTTGTCATTATGAGGCGATTCAATCGACGATGAAGAGCCGTTTCTGTTCCGCATGCAATGAAATGGAGGGGTATCTTACCACCAAAAGTGTTCTGCATCGTCGACTCCTCACTGATGGTATTGAGTCCTCCATCACTACTCTTTTGATGCTCTGGTGAGTCCGCTGATGGCTCAGGCGTGGTACCCGTCGACGAGTCGAGACCACGAGACATTGTCGACGCGGGCGAGTTCGTCATGGAGGCAGACGACGCTCTGAGGATCTTAGGTGCTTGGTTCGCGCCGTTGTTACTGCTGAAGCTATTCTGCTTCACGCTTGCATTCGAGCTCGAGCTTCCGTTATGGTTCATGTAATCGAGCGAATTGGTTCGGCTGACCGACTCCAGTACCGAGGGACTGAAGAGGCCAGTGAGGTCATTGAAGTCGCTGCTAATAGCGTTGAAGCCGCCATTAGCGGCCTGCCACGATCTTGCATTCGCAGAGGGTGCATTGAAGTCGCCATTCGTGCTTGCCGTTGAGCCCATCGAATTGGATGACTCTTTGCGAGCAGGGGCAGGGGTCGTGGTGGTAGCAGCTGGGGTCTGAGCCTGAGGAGAAGAACTCGTTCTGGCAAGGGAGCCGTTGTTGAGGAAGCTTGCCGGAAGATCGCCAAATTTGGGGAAAGCAAATTGGAAATCGGCATTGTTGCCGTTCTGATAGCCTGACTTGGGGGTGGCATTGGGTGGGGAAGCATGGCCCGTGGCTGTACTGTTGAGCGACAGTCTCTTGCGATACTCCTTCAATTCTACACTGAGCTTGTCGACCTGGGCTCGTAAACGTCCATTTTCATGGTTTGTGGCCTCCGATGCCTTTTCAAGATCATCGACCTTGGTCTCGAGGTCTTTCAAATGACGCTCTTTGCGTTCCCGGAATGCGCGCTGTGCGGCTCGGTTTTGGGCTTTGCGCTTCTACAAGAGGATGGGTCAGATGATGGCCAAGAGATGAGGAGCCCAAGACTTACGGTCGTGGGCTCTGCGGTCAGTGGCTTTCGGCCTGGTTTCTTTGGGGTCTTGCCATCACCCTCCTGCCTCTTACTGGTTTCCTCGTCTCCATCTTCCGAGTCGAGTGAAGCTTTCCTCTTATCATGCAAATCGCCTTCTTCAGCAGGATCATTATTGGGGACGTCTCCGAAGAGCTGTTCACCTCCATAGTCCAACTCGAAGTTCGCATCGTCTAGATCCTCGAAGAGGGGACTTTCGTCCTGGTCCAAAAGCTGGCCGAAGCCAGCGACGTCTTGATCGGAAGATGTGTGCATGCCGTTGGCCGCCATCTTGGGATTGTTACTGCGGTTAAGGTTTGCTCCGGCGCTCAATGGAGAGGCTCGAGGGTTGGAAGACAGAGCTGTTCGCAAGAGCGATTCTTGGTCAGGTGACAATGACAGATCTGGTCCGAAAGCTGTAGCACTCATTCTCTATTTGGAGGTGAACAGGAGAAGAGTGATGATGATGGGAGGTTGGAATGAATGATGAAGAGACCTGGATCGATGTTGAGAGATGAATGAATTGACGTTTAGATGTTCGGATAAAGAAGATCTAAGTTGGCATCGGATGTACCCCACCCGTCAGATAAAGGTCGCCAAGGTGCTGGTGAGACGATGCAAGACCCGCGAGTTGAGAGTTGAGCGATGAGGAAAGACACAGAAGCCTCAAGCGGCAGGGGTCCGAGTATTGCGAGGTTGAGTTTCCTTCAACTCGCCCTTCTGGAACTTCTTAGGGCGATGGCTGTGATGCCGGCGGGGCTTAGATACGAGCCTTCTTCAGAACCCCACGACAATTGGCGTTGTGAATAGCCGGAAATATTTGCAAGCTCAATAGGCAATGGGCGATGACGTCTCGAGGTGAGATAGAAGGTTGGAGAAGTATGGAGTCTGGCAGATGGATTATCACACGTGTTGGGACTGGCTGCTAAGGATGCTGATTGGTCACGTCAGGATATCGAATGGCGTGACAGAAGAAATATGCGACCAGGAGGACAGCGTCTGTTCGACTGAGTCACTTGGCCAAGCTGACGGTGTTGCCCGTTCACTTCAACCTGCCAATCGAAAGTTCCTGGTGAGCGATGGTGGGGGTGATAATTGCATTTATAAGCATGCACAAGCTTACCACACACTAGCGCCGAAAAGATCTAGGCGGAATTATCTTCCGCAGTGATAATGTTGACTATCCGAGCTATTCCAACTACAGTCAAGCCATCTGGACCGATACCAATCAAAGTATTCACTCTCGCCTGATATTCATTTCTTCATTACCCAGCATTTGACCTCTCGAGAATTGTCCACAGTATGAGTAGTGATCTAGCCTCGCTGGAGAAGGATCTGAGAGAATCCAAAGCGCAGGTACATCTCGTCCTCCAGTCTGTATAGTATAACACAGCTGACGCCATTGCTGTCAGCTTGAGGATGTCAAATTGGCTCTTCAAGCAGACCCAGAGAATGTCGAATTACTGAGCATCAAACCCGAAATAGAAGAGTTCATTTCCCTCAACGAGACGCAAATCGCAGAGCTGAAGTCTGCCTCAGCTCCAGTTTCGAAAGCACCCCAAAATACTGCCAGCCCACCACCGACCCAAGAGAAATGGTCGAAAGAGAAGCATCCTGCATATCAAGCAGGCTATCGGCCTCCAGCCCCGCCGCAGAGCCCTATCGTTGAAGAGCCCGAGAAAGCCGTAACCTTTGCGGTCAACGATATGGTGATGGCAAAGTGGAAAACTGGCGACAAATCTTTCTACGCGGCTCGTATCACTGCCATCACTGGCTCGTCCGCTAAGCGAATCTACAACGTCAAATTCCGAGATTATCCTAACACCGAAACACTCTTTGCCCACGACATCAAACCCATGTCCAACGATGCAAAGAAACGCAAGGCTGATGGAACGCCAGTCACCTCTTACACGAACCCGACCGCCTCAACTACGCCAGCCAATTCTGGTGTCATCTCGGCTGCGGCCGATATTGATCCCACCTTAGCAAGTCAAGCCAGGAAGGAGCCGAGCAAAGTCAGCGATGGCCCCACGCGGCCTGCGAAAGTCCCTCGGAAGGTCAAGGCAAACAAGGAACTGGAAGCAACCAAGAGTAAATGGCAGGACTTCAATGCCAAGGGCGGTAAGCTTGCGAAAGTCCCAAAGAAGGATAGCATGTTCAGAACGCCCGATGGGGTCAATGCAAGAGGTATGCCATCATTCTTCTAGCATTGTCATACCCTCAATGGCTGGAACGAAATCGACTAATCTGTCATTTTAGTCGGCTTCACTGGCTCCGGACAGGAGATGCGTAAAGACCCCGGCCGCAGCCGGCACATATACCAACAAGGCGGAGAAGATGACGTATGATGGCTTTGATCAGTCTGCTAAAAGGTTGCTTTGCGTGCAGCAACAGTCATGCTGGGGATATTTTGGGCTATACTTTACCACACCTAGAACCATAATCTTGGACTTCAACTTTTGGTTCATCATGCTGAGATGGGAGGAAACATGCGGTATCCATTCTCAAACCGGTCCAGGAGATCAGCTTCCTCACAAGAACCAGCTTCTGAAAGGATGTGCTTGAGCTGCACTTCAGGCAATCCAGGATCATCATCGACTTGCTCCAGGTACCTAACCAATTTTTCCCTCATTTCATGTCATGTGTCCTGCGCTTTGTTCTGTGATGCTGCATCTGCTGATGATAGTGCGTTTGGTACTGCCCTCCAGTTTCGTTTCGTTGTACAGCCACGTTGTTCGCCTCCACCCGTCCCAAATCATGTTTTTCTTCAATTACGCGACAGTGAACGGTGGTGTGGCCGGGACAAGACATCGGTAGTGTTCATACGTCAAATCAACCCACAGCGTCTATCATTCATATTTATGGTCTGGATGACAGCTTCAGCAAGCAAGATTGGCAGCTCTGAAAGAGATCTGAAAGAGGTCTGAAAGAGGAAATGGTGAGAAATTTTCTTTCTTGTGCAAACTTTCCCTCCCAAATGGTGCTGTTTGCGCGCCACACCAACAACGTTTCGATGATCCGCGCGACTGCGGCAGTACGAGGCTTCTCGCCCGACGGCTCCCAGCTTGCGCCTTGCGCCGACCCAGAAAAAGTTATATTCGGACTATTTGGCACGAATGGCACGAATGGTGGCCCCAACACCTGGATCAAAGCTGTCTCTGCCTCCGACAAATCGAAGACAATGGGAATCTTGACTTCTATCGCCCCACATCCGCCATCCTCTTGACCAATTAAGAAGAGCACGTACCTGCAGCATAGAAGAGAAGTCTTATCAGGATGTGCCAGCCATCCAGGTGGCTCCAGAGACTTGCGTGAAATGTCGGGAGCACGAGCTTGGGTTGCTGCATAGCCGCCGCTTCGATTCTTCTCAAAATCACCTCCAGTCCTCAAATCCAATTGTCGTCATTTGCATGTTTCCTCTAGCGTTTCGAGTATTCACAAAATCGTTCGCCCTTACGTTTTCTCTGGAGAGGCAGTCGGTTCATGGCGCCGTCAATGGCGAAGTGTTGGCCGGGCGTGTTCCTGTCTCTGCTCTTACTCAGATCTACAATCCTCGCAATCCCATTCGACTCTCGGCATGGCATCACTAGGCGGCAAGTCAATGGCACGAATGGGAATAGCGGCGATCCAGGTGAATTTTGCAAACCGGTCGACCAGCTCCCCCAACCGCGGGACGACATAACACCCATCGATATACCGATCTTGAATCTCATCTCCGTAAGTTTTCTATCCTCCATCCCCGCAAGCCCTTGAATTCTTCTATCCTACGCTCGCGCACACACTGACAATGGCCGATCGTTGCGCCCTCAACAGCTCGAAGGCTGGGAACTCCACCGGGAAGAAGAAGTCTGCGGCGACGTCTACCTCCTCGGAAAAACCGTCCACCTCACCCACTGCCAAGGATCCCTCGAGAATGCCCAGGTCGTCCACTGCAAAATCGACTATCACTTCGTCTTCACGGGCGATCTCACCATCTACGAGAAGGATACCCCGGACCCCACCATCAAGGAGCTCTGGGTCCACGTGGATGGCCGATCGTTCGCCAAGTCGTACCATTGGGATCACAAGCTGTTCGACACCAAAATCCAGGGAAGTCTGGGGGCAGGTGTCGGCGTGGGGACGGGAGGGATCGTGGGGCTCGGCAATCTGACAGTGGGCGAGAGTGCCGGTGGGACGGGAAGGTCGTTGCCGAATGGGTATCAACCTGTGGCGCAGGGGACAGCGGCGACGACTTGAGACGGGAGGGTTTGGTTTGGGTGGGAAGTGTGTAGGGCTTCTAAAGGGAGGATACCCCAAGTATCTTGCATGCATCAGCCATGGAGCAGCATCTCTTTTGAAAGATTTTCTTTCGTGACAATGTCCCCGATCCTCATTGACAAGGATCTGAAGACGCCGAGCTACCTCGGAGACACATTCAATCTTGTGTCCCTTCACTTTCTCTCTCTCTCGCGAGCTTAGCACAACCACCGTTCCAGCCCCCATTGAACAGCACGCATATTACCAACCTCCCTCAAGATCCCCGAGACTACTCAAGCTCCTCAATAATCAAAGCCCATGTGGTAGTGGTCTGCACGGCCAAGGTTCGCTCATTATTGCGGTGTTGCTTCCCTCTCCATTCGGATTCCCGCCACGTACTCTTGAGCGTGGCTGAACATGATGAGGATCCTGGGGCACAAGTCACCGACAGGGTCAGTGGTAGCTCGTTGGGAAGGCAGGAAATGCAGCAATGGCGGCTTACTCTTCCTGACAAATATGTAGACAGGTGATAATGGTGGCTATCCAGATCATGCCATAGACTTTGTCGTTGTGCACTGTCTCATGCACCCAACTCGTGCAATGTGTCGGGCGCGGGTAGCTGGCCAGTAGAGGGCCGGCAAAGTAAGCCCCGACAATTAAGCCCAAGACTGAGATCAACCGAAGCGCGGTTGGTTTATGAATTGGGCAAATGCGGTCCATGGCTAAGACGTAGTGTAGTTACTCCCTAGGAATCATCCACTGTGAGCTTACAGTGGCCTGCATGAGATTTTTATATGTCAGGGATTTACCTGACTATCCGGGTGTCGAGGACTTAAGCCGAGTATCAAGGAGGTAAACGATTGTTATTGAGTGAGTCTAAATATAAGACGAAGTACAAGGAGAGAAAGAAGAGAATTGAGAACCATCGCTCTTGAATATGCTTGTCCATAACACCCATTAGCGGTCCTTCCGGTGTTGTGATTCATACGACACGCGTCTTGTGTCGAGATTTTGGGTGTTACGAGTTCGGTGTTGCGAACTCGGTGTTGTTGGTGATGGTGTCAACTGAGAACAAAAGCTATATAAAGGTGTCTGTAACACAGGTGAGTGGATGGAATATATGCGATTCCACCCCCGGCCAAACCCCCCAATTTCGAACACAACGATCTCACATCATTGACGCAAATGCGCCTCCTCCCCCCCTCTCAACCCACGGGAAATGTCTCAATCATCATCTGCAAGAAACAGATAAACACACACCTCGTGTGCTTGTTCCAGTTCTGCCCCCCACGGCAATCCAAATCCTAAGACATATGATCCCCACACCCAGATCCCCTGCCAATAATGATCCATCTCAGCGTAGATCGCGCGCTCGGAGGCGTTGCTGTAGGGTGGGGATTTCTTTTGCTTTTGACTCCTGGCATTCTCGCCTGCGTATCCTGTGCAGCCGATATATCGGCGAGCGCGCTTTCGCTCGTATGGCTGCGTCGTTCGCAATGGTGGTGCTGTCAAGGGGGAGGGCGACGGGGGAGGGGAGGGGTCGAAGCGGGGGAAGATATGATGGGGGAGGCTAGGCGAGGCGAGGGAGACGGGGAGGGTGCGGGGAGGGTTGGGGATGTTTGTGCGAGTGTGAGTGAGTTCACTTGGAGTGGGAAGAGGAGGGGGACGGAAGAGGGGCAGGAGCGTTGGGGTCTGTTTCCATGCGAATGAGATATTTCGTTCGTGGTCTATGTCATTTTTGCTTTTCGGTTTTTGGGTCATCATGTTGGAGCCTGGTCATCTGTCCACATCTTTCTTGCCCTCCAGCACCTCCCTGACGGCTTTGATGACCACATTATGCACCCCTTGCGGCGCGGCCACTACGCCCGTGTTCCCTTCCAACCGTCTCCCCCGCCCGAAATCCAGTCTCTGGCCCCGAGCATCCGTGACCACACCGCCCGCTTCCCGCACGATCAGATCCCCGGCCGCGTGATCCCATATCTTCTCCACGTACCCTTTCCCCGGCACCGGTAGCCGCAGGTATATGTCTCCCGCGCCCCTCGCGATGCTGCCGTATTTCGCCTGCGAGTCCATCCGCACGGATTGCGAGAGGGGGATGCGGAGGAGCGCGGCGATGGCGGAGGAGTCCGAGTGCGAGGAGTGGGCCGCTTCGACGGATTCGCAAAAGGTGGCGTTAGGTAATTGGTCCGGTTGGAGGGAGTGCATGTGGATAGTCTTGACCCCGTTTGTTTCAGGCTTGGAGGAAGAATGGGTCAGCGGTCGGGAGGTTGCGCCGCCACTCAATGTGGCTGAGAACAGGACACCTGTGCTGGGGTCGTCGGGGTCGGGTGCGGATTTGGGGAGTGGAGCGGTGTCTGATAGGGGAAGGTTTGGGCAGCCGAGGACGCCGACTTTGACGTCGCCGTCTTCAATCAGGGCGAGACAGACTGCGTATTGCCCTCCGCGCAAGAACCCCTTCGTGCCGTCAATGGGGTCAAGTGCCCAGACTCGGCCGGAGGGGCCGCCGGAGGATTTGCCCATGTCGAGGAGGGAGAGTAGTCGGGATTCATCCGTTATGCTGCCACCTAGCTGGGATTCTTCTTCGGGGGACAAGGAAGTAGAGGCGACGAGGGAGAGGATCTCGGAAGTCAAGGTGGGGTTAGAGGCGAGGCTGGAGGATTCTTCTTCCGCGATGATGGCATCGTTGGGGAAGGCATGGCGGATGGAGGAGATGATCAGGGCTTGAGCGCCGAAATCGCCAATGGTGACAGGGGAAGTGTCGGTTTTGGAGAGGGTGCCTTTGGTGGAGGAGGTAAAGACACGCCGGGTGAGGAGGGTGGCGCGGGTGACTGTTAGGAGAGCATGAGCGAGTTCAGCTTCGTAAGGCATATTGGAAAGCTGAGAGGGAGAAGTAAATTGGGCGCGAGGATGGGTATATCGATCGAAGGCCCGCAAGGAGGAGGAGAAGGTGAATTGGGGTTTGAAGTGGGATGACAGCGCAGTCAGACGCGAAACAATGGAAGGGCGCGAGGCCAGAATGACGGTCGAAATGAGGATGATACTGGAACTTAGTGCTTGGGCGATAGGTGGCATTCACTGCTGTTCCTGAACAATTAGCTATGTAATTGAATTGTGCTAGACTCCGCGTGCACATGTTCATTAGACCGAGGGAACGACACAAAATACGGCAGCACGGAATGCATCCGCCGGTCGATATCATGGGCCTGTGGGTCCCCGCATGGATCAACCAGCGCACGGCACTGGCGGGTGCCTGCGGCTTGCGGCAATATTATTCTTCCTCTGCTGCAGCGTTGTGCACTTGAGCGTGAGGCGGTGCGGCGTTGAGCAACTTTAATCAAGTCGTGCATCCTGCTGCGAGATGCGCAAAGACGATCATCGGCCGTTAGGATCTGAGTCTGCGTCTGAGCAAATAATGGAAGGTGTTGATCAAGCCAGACGGGAGGGGTTAGGAGCGCCAGAATAGAATCAGGCCAGGAACCTCTCAGGTACGAGTACCGGATGACGAGATGTGAGTAGGGAATTGCAAATCTTCACAAAGGAGCTTGGAACAGCCAGCTACCCTTGGGTCAGTTTGCTTGGGTCATGCTCGCTTGGGTCAGAGCTTCAAGCGAAATGTCATCCATCACCCTGCCCCGCTTGCTATCGCAGCCAAGTGAGATGTCAGTCAGACAACCTGTCCAGATGACCAGTTTCGACCAACGGGGGAGGTCCACCCTAGCGGTAGCAGGGGATCTAGCCATCTAGGTACTTGATGGAGTTTCATTTTATGCGGAGAAAAAGCAGACGACGCGCCGTGAAGGGGGAAAGATGGAGAAAAGAAACGCAATCGGCAAGAGCTTATCAGCGGCCGGGAAAACCTCGGTTGATCTTTTGGCGTTAAAGCAGTCGTCTGGCTCATCATCGCTCATCATCCAGGGTCAAGTGGAATTAAGAGTACACAAGGTCGATGCATGTCGTCTGCCCGTATCATTATTTTATCCTCTTTCCACCTCTTCTTCTACTTCCGCCTTCGAAATCCTTTTGCCCTTCCATATGATATCCTTTCAAGCTACCATCCATTTGGCCTTGACTTTGTAATAAGAATGGTCTTGATACACTAAGGGAAAAAGCTTAGACCTTTGCTTTATGACTCTACTCCTGTCGAGTCACCATTATGGAATCCTAAGTGATCGCCAATAACGCTTCGAAGCGGTTTCGGCAGTCTGCAACGCCACCTGGGCAGCCTGATCAGTCTGGCGCCAGCCTTGGGCTTATCGACCTGCAAGCGTCTCCCAGGCACCGACCTGACCCCACATCACGCAAGTCTAAGGCGTGATCCTCTCTCCAATACCGGATTGCCCTCGACAATGGATCCCTAGTAGAATCTAGTCATCAATCAGCCAATACGCCCGGTCAAATTACTCCTGCTACCTGCCATCGAGCGCACGGGGAGCTCGAGACGGCACCCCATAGGCGCTCTCGTGACAATGTAAAACCACCCCTCCGATAGCTTCAGCGAGATTTTCTACAATTTATTTTCCACCTGCTGCGCCGTCAGCATGCATCAGTACCCTCGTCAATCGCCCGTGACAGCCTCTCCTGCCAATTCCCCACGCACCAATCCCACAAGGACGAACAATCAAAGAGAAGGAGACACTGCCAGTGTAAGGTCTGGATCCGATCGGCGCGCCTCGACTGATCAGACCATCACTGGAGGCGAGAATGCAGATGTCATGCTCCGACCTTCGGGGAGTTCTTCTTCCTCCCAAAGTAGTGAGACCATGGCCAAATTGAATCAGATCGTTCGGGTGAGTCCAGCATCTTTCCTCTTTCACGGATGATAGCTGATTGTTTGACAACAGAACTACTTTACCAAGGCTGCCTTGATCATCCTTCATGCCAGAGTATCACTACCCGCAGCCTATACCAAAGACACAAGGACTCGAAGGGTCAATCGATGGGTACGCAAAATCCCACCTTCGTATCTACCCATTGGGTCCCTCCGAATGTTCCGCTGACCCTGTCTGACTAGTTCAACGTCGAGGTCGACGACACAGACTTGACTGCAGATCAATTGCAGCCATGGCGATTCTGCGACGCCATTCAAGATCGGCCGCCTCCTCTCATAATCGAGACCTACATCGACGTTGGAGAATTGACAAACAATCAAAGCTTGATCTTTGTTGATGACCATGGCAAGCGTTGGGACGTGGAGGAGGCGTGGAACTCGTCACCCAGCTCCTCTGGCGGCACAACTGATGGTTCAAGGCCCGAGGTGATTGTAGAAAGATGGCTGATCCAACTGGGGTCGAGAGGGTCGCAAGACTTGCCTCAGAACCTTGGAACCCTACTGCCTCGCACATACAAGAACAGCATTGTTCTCTTCCGATCCCTATACATGTATGCCAAGTTGTTTCCGGCCTGGAAGATTGGGAAAAAGCTCTTTGCATCTCGAACGTCTCAGCATACACCCAAGCTGAGGTACCGCATATCCTCCGACCCAAGTCCCCACGCCTCCGCACGACGAGACAATCTCACAGCTCCACTATTCGCAGGCCATGACGAGGTGGTGCAAAGCCATGCGTTGGAGCCAATTGATTCCCCCGCCGGCTCATTCTCCATTCGTGTCACTTGCCGGACTTCCTGCGACTTTCGGATAGATGAGTCTGAAGCCTTCCTCAGCTCACGACTTATGGGCATGGACAACCCGTTCTCGGACCGCCCCACTGCCAGGCGATTGGAATCCGCCCCGACCCGGCAAAACTACATGGGACAGCATCTTGAAACTGGATCTTCACCACGGCACAACCCAACACGGCCGTCTCTGGCTGACCAGGGTCAGGCATATGGGAGTATGTCAACGTTTCATCAGGTTGGGCCTCAGTCCGGGACAAGCCCCATGTCTGCTCTGCGAGCTGCCCACGTTGCTGGATCGGAATCTCCCGAGGACAGTGTCCCCAAAAAGTTGCCTCCAAACACTCGGTCAACACAAGGATCCAGATCATCTCTTCGATCAGCGGATGGTCCCCCTAATGTGGGTCGAAGACCGTCGGTGTCTTTCATGCCGTTCAAGGCACCATCACTGTCGGCGTCCCCTTCGCAAGGCGAACAGATGATGTCCTCAGTCCCCCGCGCAGGATCTTCGTTGGGTAAATCGTCACCTTTGGCTGTTCTCGCAGAGGCACGCCATCCGTCCGGACATGCGCCATCTCGAAGCTCCCCAAGTGCGAACGAACAGGCAGGATCGCCTTCTTTGACCATTTCCACCAAGCCACCAGCGACCGCAAGGTATAGCAGCAGCTTTGGGCATCGGAAAGCAAAGCTCTCCACCGGCGGAAGCAAGACCGAAGACGACACTAGCAGCGGTAAGGCCAGCGCCACGTCTTCTGCTGCCCAACCGGGTTCTGGACTTTTGCCCGAAGGCGGCACGAGTTCGGGCTCTCTCCAGACCGACGATGACAACATCTCGGACTTCCTGAAGATGCTCGACCAGAAGAAGGACCTGAAAAGCTTCAGATCTGCCCGAGAAGGGTCCAGCTTGGACGCATCGACAAAGAGGACAAGCGCCCAGCTCTCCCGATTTCGTGGGATGAGGGATTCGAATTCTGTTTTGACCGACTCCATGTCCTCGTCCCTGGTGAACCATCGATCCTCGAGCTCCTCAAGTAGACAACTTGCGAACATACCTCCAATGGTCGCTGGCACCTCGATGTCGGCCTCATCCTCGCCAGGGAAACCGATCTCTCCGCACACGCCTCATACACCAGCCATACCCTCTCGACTGAGCGCAAACAGCATCGCTGAGTATGCTGGGCCACCCAGCGCGGACGGGCACCGCAACCGATCATCAATTGACGAAGAGGCTCCAGAGGATTTACCCAGTCACACACCTGGGGCGATTGACATTCCTACCTCTCCACGATCTTTTCATCCCAGCTATCGAAGGTCCAGCTCGCTCGCGCAAGGACACCGAGTCATGCCTCCTGATGACGACGAGATGTTTCCCATGATCATGCGAAGTGCTAGCCTTGGGCCAGACGACCGGCCTCCGCCCAGTCGAAGCGCTCTCATTGGCCTCTATGAAGATTCGAATCGGGATGAGACAGCAGTTGCGAATCCTAGCGTGGATAACCATGCAACCTTTGGCCCTCCGTTGGTACTCGAACAGGCGACCAGTCATGCAATGGGACGACAACGCTCGTCTGAGGGTCAAGATCCGAATGCATCTTCCTACTCGAGAAGAGGCGGCATCTACCGGCCACACATCGGCCGCGGGAACTGGCGCACGGAAACCGCAGCTCAAGGGTCATCGTCCAGTCTAGTCGACCGTGCAAGTGCGGGCAGCGGCAGCTCTGACCAACGCGGCGGTCGGTATAGCTTTTCCCGCCCGACAAGCACCTTTGAGGATGAGGAGCCGTTACTCTTCGCCATGAGCGATTTTGACACTGTTCAGCAAAATCGTCGGAGCCGGGAAGATCTCAGAGGAGCCAGCCACGGAGCATGGGACTCGTCCGGGAGCTCAAGACGCGGTCGAGGTAGTTCCTGAACCGCGTCTCACGCACACACACACACACATACACGCACTTCTGAAAGTCAAATACACACGCCAGACTCTGCATCTTGAACCACATGCTTCTGTACGAGGTTACCACTGCATTGCGACTGGCGTCCGCTTCAAGATGGAGATAGGCGATACACTTTGATGATGGCAGCGTCGATGATCTGTTTCTCTATAAATATATTCTCAACGCCTCCAGCCGCAAGATCGTGCGATTCAGCGAATGTCCTTTATCATTTCTGTTACTACTAACAACTAGATTGGATGGGAAAAGGCTGCCAATTGGGGCTCCGGGGGTTTTTTGGGAAATGCTCACTGCAAAGATCAACCGCAAAGCAAAGATTCGGTAGGAATGATGGGCTCTCGATTGCGGGCACAGTTGGACATCCGATATGAATATCCATATTTACAAATAGACCAAAATCTCAACCCACTTCAGCATCAAGATCATATTCAATCTGCAATCTACTACTAGCTTGATGCTGTCTTGTCTGAAAACCCGACTCTGAACAGTGTAAGTGGCGCAAGGAATATGTCACCCTCCAGCTTGTCTGGCGTGGATTGATCAGTGGTGTAGCAGAGTACCGTGGAGTGCTGGAGTATGTGCTCCAATACTCGACGTTGATTGGTGGGATTAGCCCAATGCGATAGAAAAGATCCCGGCGCCGCTGCGAGTCATCATCATCGCGTCCATGTTCAAATTCCCCCCCATTGCCCCCTCCGGATCATCTCTCTTTCGCTCTTTCGCTCTTTCCACCATTTCTATTCTGTCTACCCCGCGGTCTCCTCTACACTTCTTCACCTCCGTTCATTCTCCAATCCTGATCGCTGCAAGAAACACTCGCACTCTCGATCAATATTCCCAAGCTCTCCACACAATCCCACAACGCCACGGGGTAATAAGCTCAGCTGATAGCTGCTCCTGCGCTTCCTCGAGCCTCCCCTCTCGCCTCTCAAGCGCCTTTAAACACGCCGTGGTCCCCGCGAGGTCACAGCGAGGCGCGTCATCCGGAGCGACTGGGACCATTTCCAGCGCTCCATCATCCGTCATATGAGTCACCTTCTCTGGAAGTACTTCTTCGAAAATGACCATGAGCGCTTTCAACATATCCTGGCAAGGGCTACCTTCAATGCCTCCACACAATTCAAGGGCAAGACCGGGGCTGGCCTCTCCACAAGCCCCGGCAGCACCCTGGCTACATCTCCCACCGTGACCAAAGGAAAGAGACAAAATGAGCCCACACCTAGAGCTTCGCAACAGACAAGCGCTAGGAAAGGGGATGGAAGCATAGCTCTGAATAGGACAGGCATCAATTGGAAGGATGCGCACGGTGTCACTCTCCTCCACCAGATTGCGTCTGCCACCTCCCCAGAAGCTTTCGAATTCGTCTCTGCCTTACTCGGCCTCCCATACCTGGACCTCTACGCCCAAGATGATGAGAGCGGATGGACCGCTCTTCACCGTGCTCTCTACTTCGGCAATATAACCATTGCCAGAGCTTTGATGCAGAGAGACGTACAGGACGCGATGCAACACTCGGTCGTTGGCCTATCCCATATCCCCGGAGGACTCATCAAAGTCAAGGATCGGGAAGGCTACAGCCCATTCGATGTGTACGGGGCTTCGATTGCCGGTCGAAACATCCGCCCCGGTCCAGGAATCCCACTGCTTGGTGAGGGATCTGATGACGAGGAGAACGAGCTGGCCCAAGGTGTCAGCGGAGATAGAATCGATGACGATGGCTCCCATCTATTGCTTCCTCGAGTACAGCTTCTGGGCGATGAGGTCTTTGCGTTTGGCAGCAACAAGAACTTCACCCTCGGTTTCGGTGATGAGGATGACCGTCAATTTCCCGAACGCCTTCATTTGAAGCGGCCTGATCACTTGATGTACCGATTCTTCCAAGAGTATTCCGCCTCCCCACCGATCAATCCGAAACGCGCCCTGGATGCAGAGAAATCTATGCCTTTTGGAATCTTTGAGATGCCTGCCGTCGTCCGCCACCGACCTCTGACCATCCAAGATGTCCAGCTGTCCAAACTCCACTCTGCCATACTCACGAATGACCCTGAATCCAATTTATACATGTGTGGCTTTGGATCAGGGGGGAGGCTCGGTACAGGCGATGAGACCACAAGATTCGGCTATGTCAACATCCATGCCGGCGGTTTGGCTGGAAAGCGAGTCATTCACGTTGGCTTGGGTCAGAATCATACGCTTGCTATCACCAGCGAAGGTGAGACCTTCACATGGGGCAGCAATGCTTTTGGCCAATTGGGATACGCACCGAGCGCCAATCTCTCGGGGATGAAGGACGAAGAATCTGTGCAGCTGCTCCCTCGTCAAGTCTTTGGTCCCTTGAAGAGGGAGGTTGCGGTGGGGGCAGCAGCATCACGTATCCATAGTGCGATCATTACATCGGCGCATTCGTCATCGCTATATACGTTCGGCAAGAATGAGGGTCAAATGGGGCTAGTCGACTCTGATGCACGCTCTCTAATCTCACAAAATACACCACGAAAGGTGGGCGCTTCGCTTTTTGCTTCTCCAATCACTTCGGTATCAGCCATCGATCGGGCGACCATCTGTCTTCTAGCAGATCATGAAGTCTGGGTTTTCGCCAATTACGGCTATACCAAAGTCTCATTCCCTGTGCAAAACTTCAGCAACTACTTCCTGGAGCACAATCAGAGTAGATTTCCAACAAGAGCAACGAGACAAGCTGTCCAGGGAAGCCAAATCCGTAAGATCACGTCTGGCGGCGAGACCATCTGTGCAATGACCGATCAAGGTGATGTCTTCACCATGCATGTTAGCCAAAAGGCCGAAACCGCAACAGCTTCGGCCTCTACAACCAATCCGGCAAAGATCCGAGGCGCTCTGTCTACCCCTTCGCGGGTCTGGTCGCTCAAGAAAGCGCATATGGCTGTGAGGGATGTCGATGTCGGTCAAGATGGCTCCATCATCATTTCCACAGAGTCAGGTTCTGTCTGGAGAAGGGTCAAACGAGCAAAGATCAAGGATGCAACCGCCATCGGCCTCTCCGAATACCGAGCCAAGGATTACAAGTTCTCTCGCGTCCCTGGACTGACCATGATCACTGCCGTTAGGAGCAATACGTTTGGCAGCTACGCTGCTGTCCGCCGTGACTGTGATGTGTTAAAGACTCAGGTCGATGTGGATAGCACAACGCTATGGAAAGACCTCTACCCACTCCTCCCGTTCCACGGATTTGGAACAGAGGATTCTGATACCGAGGAACCTACTCCGCGTTTCTGGGTATCAAGTCAGCCTGATGATGTTGCTAGCATACGCCGAGCTGTGATCAGTCACTTGAACGTCGAACAAGAGATGCAAAATTTCATGGCGGATCGATTCATCTCTCAAGATGGTCAGTTTGATTTACAACTTGGTACTTCGCTCTCTGATGTCCGCGTGCCCATCCATGCGTTCATTTTCGCCAGTCGCAGTGTCCCAGTGGCACGAGGATTACAGATCTTCCGCGATTCGTACTTCTTCTCGATCCCAGATATCCTTACGATCGAATATGACAAAGACGGCAAACCTCTGATCATTCTTCGGGGAGTCGACTTCCTGACAGTGCTCAACTTAGTCCTCTACATTTACACCGACTCTATCATAGATGTGTGGCATTTCCAGCGGCGCTACCAAGCTTCTGCCCACAGATACCGGCAGGTAAGAGTGGAGTTGATGAAGGTCGCTTCGCAACTCGACCTGCGTAAGCTGGAACATGCAGTTCGATTGATGACGGAGCCGCCCAAGACTTTGCACAACGACCTTGACATGGCGATTCGTGACGATGGTTACTTCCGGGACGGCGATATTGCAATTGAGCTGAACGGGGAGACGCTACTCGTTCATAGCGCCTTGGTGTGTCACCGGTGCCCATTCTTCAAGGGAATGTTTCATGGACGGGCGGCAGGGCGTTGGCTCGGCTCTCGACACGACCAAGATCAGGACATGCCGGAGCCTACTGTTGTCAACTTGACCCATATCACCCGGGACATTTTCAAGTTCGTTCTCCGACATGTCTATGCAGACGCTGACGAGCGTATGTTTGACGATGTTGTCACGGCTGACCTCGACACATATCTGGATCTTGTGATCGAGGTCATGTCGGTAGCCAATGAGCTCATGCTCGACCGTCTCGCACAATGCTGCCAGAAGGTCATTGGACGATACGGTATGCATAACCTTGTCGTATGAAGTAGTAATGCTCACAAATATCGACAGTGAACACGAGGAATGTCTGCCAGTTACTGAATGCCGTAGCACCATGCTCTGTCACTGAGTTCAAGGAGGCTGCTCTAGAGTACATCTGTCTCAATCTTGAGGACATGCTTGAGAATCAGTACGCACCTCTGGGAGTGAAGGTAGAATCGTGCTGACAAATTGACAGTCTCTTGACAGAGCTGGACAACGATCTCATGCTTGAGCTTGACCAGGTTGTCAGGCAGAATCAGCTGAATTGCCTTCCTATCGCAAAGAGTGGCAGAGCAGAGGCGGACCTGCTCGATCGCCATCCAGAGCTGGCCGAAGCTATGGAACATGATAAGTTCGTCAAGGTTGACCAAGTCCGGCTGCAGTCAAGGTTGCGCGATAAGGAGACCAGAATTAGCGGAACACATAAAGCAAGTGAAGAGCCACTGGACGACTTCCAGGCGCCCTCGACACGAAAGCCGTCTACACCCGCAGCTAGAGAGAGCTCTACAAGATCCCCATCACTCAGGCCAAAGTCTTCATCGACAGATTTGATGTTTGAAATGGACGAGGACGATGGAAATCAAGGCTCGCAGCGCTCTTCACTTCCAATCCGACATTCCAGGAAGAGTCAGTCTCCACATCTAGCACCGATGACTGAGACAGCCGACGAGGAAGCATTCGATGGTTTGGATCCTAAACGAGCAGTGTCTGCAAGTCACTCAGCTACGAGCCCCATGGGTCTATCTGAAGGTGCGGGATCTGCGTCATCGACTGAGCCTGGATCGACTGTGGCGAATAAGCTCCCCTGGACAAATTCGAGTGTGGGTACTTCAAGACTGGATATGAAAGAGATCATGGCTCAGGCCAGCTCCAATCGAACCTCAACCCTCTC
Source organism: Ramalina intermedia (assembly GCA_003073195.1). Lineage (NCBI taxonomy): Eukaryota > Fungi > Ascomycota > Lecanoromycetes > Lecanorales > Ramalinaceae > Ramalina > Ramalina intermedia. The sequence continues at coordinate 136,568 of PEKF01000047.1, read as the reverse complement.
ATCTAGTCTGGCTATATCTGATAAGGTGGTCCAAATCCCCAGACCTTCATTGCCAAGCAAGCTGTCCCAGCGTGAACGGAAAAAGCAACAGCAGCAGCAGCAGCTTCAGCAGGCGGAAGTATTACGCCAAGTCCAGTCGAATGAAGTTCTTTCAGCTGCACCAATAGAACCCGACAAAGATGCCTCCCCCTGGCAAAGGACAAGCTCCGGTCCCAAAATCTCCCTCAAGGACGTCATCGGCGCAGAAGTCAGGACCTCAAGCTCAGGAGAGAAGTCAGCCTCAACGGCACCTCAGCGAACACCCTCGCCAATGACCATGCGCCAGACGGTGGCCGGCAGAAAGTCTCACACTTCGAGCAAGCCCACCACACCCAATGGGCCTCCTCTTACTCGTCCAACATCGTCACATTCGTCCAATCCCCAACCAACCCCCCAAAGATCCGCCTTAACCCCTACCGACATCGGCCCGGCTTCCACGCCGTCCACCAAGCCACCCTCTGCCCTCTCTCCGCCCCGCTCGGTCTCAACATACAACCCCCCAATCATCCAGTCAATCCGCCACCAACACCCCGACGCTTCTGCCCCAAAAGACCCCGAGCCCAGCATCCAGCTCTCCATGACGGATATACTAAGCCAACAGCAGACGGAGAAGCAACTAATCAGAGATATCATAGAGGGGAGAAATAAGCGCAGCTTAGAGGAGATCCAGACGGAGCAGGCTTTCCAGGAATGGTGGGACAAGGAGAGGAGGAAAGTGCAAGAGGAGGAAGAAGAGGCGGCGGCGGGAAAAGGTAAAGGGAAAGGGAAGAGAGGAGGGAGGGCCAGAGTCAGGGCGAGGGGCGGTGCGAGGGGCGGTGATGGTGCTGGAGAAGGAGGCGGAATGTCGAAAGCACCGACCGGCGGTGAGGGGAAGAAAGAGGGAACGAGTAAAGGTGGTGAAAGAGGGGGTAATGCGAATAGAGCGGCAGTCCCGCAAGGGCGAGGAAGAGGAGGAGGTCGAGGTGGCAGAGGCGGACAAAGGCCTCCAAGTGACAGGGGACCTTCTCGCCACGACGAACGCAGTAAGCCTGACACGTGAATGATGTCAAGGCAATGGGGGTGTTCCACGTGTACATGATTGATCTAATTCAGATGTATATACGTAAGCATCCTGTAAGTTACAATATCTAATACGTGGACATCACGCCGCAATGGCTCCAAGCACATCACCTTCCCCTCTCCACCCCTCAAATGTTTCCCCGACTACGAACCTCCATCCCGTCATATGGCTTCGAAAGAATCATCCGGTTCCCTCCCCCATTCCCTGAAGCAGTCCCCCGAGCTCCCAAGACGGGATTCTTGGTTTCCACACACTCCCTTTTTTTTTCTTTGGATACTCAACAAACCAACGGCTCTGTCGAAAATGACTAGAATTCACCAGATATCACCCCGCCTGCGCGCCATCATCGACCCCCCCTGTTCCCCCACGGAATATAGTACGGAGGCCATATACATACGAATGACATTCACAGAACGTAACATTTTCTACGCCATATCACTATATACAAGACCAGGCTCGCCCACATCCCGCATTGACTGCCGTGTGTGTGAATCGGGTCGGTCGTCTACACATTACATATATATACATACACAGACATATGCGCAGACGCGCAGACGCGCAGACGCCCTGGATGGGTGGGTGACAGACTCAACGTCTCCTTTCTATCCCCCCCGGTATCTTGTCTTGCAGAGGAGGTGGGGAGTGCCGCGTTTCCACATGTGGGATGTGGGAGGGAGAGGTGTGATGATGATAGTTATAACGATGGTGGACGAACCCAGGGGATGATAGCTGGTGTGGCAGCCGCGCCGGCATTGCGAGTGTTTTATCACGGCGACAAAAAGGGGGGGTTGAGCATCACACATTTCATGTTTGCCAACGTGCGTGTTTGATTGTTTGGGGGGTACGTCTGGATTGGTTGTGACCCAGCTGGATCCTTGCGGATGGGGGTGGTGTTGCGATGCAGGAAGAAGAATACACGCCACGAAGAGATCAGGGAATCGATATCGGGATTGAATCCACGCCCGCGCGGATCTGATGGATGTGGGGGGATGTAGTGGGGGGGGACTGGGCAGTCAAGGCTGTTGGAGGGAGTTTCGGCTGGTAAGGGATAGGAGATCGGGTTTTCTCACTCTTTTCTTATCTTTTCTTTCTCTCCTTTCTCCAATTTCCTTGTTCGATCATATCTCGATTCCATTGATGGGGGAATAGAGTTGAGATGGTAGTAGCGTTTCCGTTCTTCATCTGATACTCATACCAAGTTCCTCTGGGCCCTCCCTGTCTATTGGTCAAGACGGCTGAACACGCTTGGATAATCTCAATGGTATGTTGTTTGGACACAAAATTGGCGCGTGCCTGCTGCGCATGATTTGGATTCGGAGTTGTCGTATCGATAAGATTTGCGGGGCAGAGTATCTTTCATGGGCATATGAGTGGCGAGATGCTGACTGCTGATTGCTGGCGTCGGTGTTGCGGGTTGGATCCAAAAGCTATGATGGTGCGAATGGGAACGCGAAGACGGGTACGACCAGGGGGTGGAAGCTGGAATGCCAATGGAAATGAGTTGTGATTGTCAGGGTGGTGAGAGGATGCTATGATCGGGTGGACAGGGGGGGGAAAAGAGTGAGAAAGATGGGAAGAGATCGTTTGGGCTATGGAGCAAGGTAGAGGCAAGGTGTTGAATACAATTTGATGGGTGGAGAGGAGAGGTTGTGCACAGAATGGAACAGGGGATACTCACCGAACGAGTTTTACGTGAAGTAATCAGCATTCAAGGATTCTACGTAAAGGAGGGAGATTACGTAGGCATCCAGATCTTGAGTATTCGAGGAAAAGGAATACTAACTGCCATGATCAATGGAGGCTGATCATATTTGGCCCTTTCGGTCACTTCATGTCTCTCAGGTAGCTTGCTTTCCTTTTTTCTGGATGGGAATTTAACGTATCATTGGATTTTCTTTTGTGTGTACTGACTTTGTCAAAGATGTTGCTTCGTATACTGCTCTAGCTTAGAACGCCATCTATTGTACAATTCTCCCAGGTATGAAGACTGCTTCATGAACCGTAACCGAAAGCGTTAAATTATTGATGCTGTAGACCATGGTCAAATGTGAATGGCTCGAGCCTATCATGAATCAAAGCCCGAGCAGAACAGAATGACCCTCTGTCCTTACCAGTTATATCGATCTTCCGACGTCAGCATGCAAAGTCAAGTGCTCACATCGGTTCTTCATACGTACGTCCACTCGAATCCTACGCCAATTGTCGATCGTCGTCCTGGTGACGCACCGGGAACAGTGGCAGCTTAATCGGTGTCGCGCCACTGCCCCAAAGACTCGCAGCACCGGCATAGTCTGTCCCCGAGCCAAGAAAATGCCCCCAGTCAGCAAGTGTCGCTTTACATGCTCGCTCTCGTTTGAACAAGCAAAAGCAAAAATTTGACCGGCGGGAAATGATAACTCACAAGCCAGCCCACTGACCACAAACCCCATCCCACTTCCCACCGTACTCAACATCCCCTGCCCGCCCATCATACTCCCCACTGCAAGCAAGGCCAGCTCCAGCGCCAGCAATCCCAACATACTCACAACCACCCAATTCGTTCTCACCGCCCCGACCAAAAAGATCACCGTCACGATGAACCACGCCCAATACCACACCCCCATCGCATCATAAAATTCCCTTGTCGGCAGCGCCGCCCCCCCTCCGGACATGGTCGGATCATCCGTATACGCGGCCAAAATCCCGGAACCAGGCAAGTAGATCAGCGCATAAGCAAGGTTGAAGGCGCCGTAGGATGGAAACACGGTGGCGGCGAAGGTGTCCGAGTGAGCGCCCCCGCCCGCGCGGAACAGGTGGACGATTCCCGTGAGGAATTGGCAGAGGCCGCCGAAGAAGATGAGACAGCCTAGGATGGCGTTCGGGTGTGTGATGGAGCGAGTGTGGACTCCGAAGGCGGAGAGGAGGAAGAGGGAGGTGGCGAAGGAGAGGATGCCGAGGGGGGCTGGGTGGGCCGTCCTTTCGGGATGGGATGGTGGAGTGGGTTGTGCGTCTGGGGAATCGTGTGGGCTTGAGGAACATCGGGATTGCTGTGGTGTCGCCGGGGTGCTAGCCTTTTCGGGGTCGTAGTCTTGGAGGGTGGGTTTATCGCCGACGGCGGTGGAGGATGGGGAGGAGGAGGCGGCGAGGCGGGTGGAAGACATTGAGCTCGGGACTTGACACTGAAGGTGTGATAGAGAGACAGAGCGAATACAAATATGATGGTGGTGCGTGGTAGCTTTTATGCTTGGTGGAAAGTAAGCAATTCGCTGTCGTTCAATCCAATGTCGTCTTCAATGTCAGAAATGAATGGACGACAGAACAGGTCGACTTTAAATATCCCATTGGAGATGCATATTTCCAACAGTCGAGCGTAGAGACCTCGAAAGACCGAAGAAGAAGCCGTATTTGCCCCTCTCATTACGTACTTGGAATTGGATCATGAAGCCTATTCTACATGAGTCCGTAACGCGTATGGCAGCCGCGGAACCCTCTATTTCAGGCGTATCCTCCTTCATAGGTCAAACAGCTCTCCTCATGATGGACCGTGCGATCGTCATCCAATCAAGCACAGAAGCAAGAATGTTTCCTTAGAGCTTGACCCTCGTCCCTGAAGTCTCAGGTACCCATTCTTCAGAATACCTAAAGTCTGTTTTGATCTCAAGGCCGCCCGCTTGCAGACACAGTGGGAGAAAAAGCAGCCCATCAACGATGTTTTGCCTCTAGCTCCCCACAACTCTTACCAATCGGTCAACATGTATGATGAGACCGAGCGGAGCTATGGCATCAGTCTTGGATTTCGTGCTAGGAGGAAAACTTCATTTGCGTTGGTGGTGCTGACTTGAATTGCCATTCTCCACACAAGATGGATGCGTGCTAAATGAACTTGCGCGCGGTTTCAAAATTGAAGGGTCTGCTATCGAACGTGCAGGGCACTGATGCGATGTGACGATTTCGCTGACGTAAGTTGTCGAGGCTGTCGTCAGGGTTTTTTTGTCAGAAGAGTAAACCACACCCATTTGGTATCAAACTGACGCTCAGCAACAGGATCGTGCTTAACAAGTTGTGAGTTCAGCATAGATCAAGACACAACCTCACTCATCTTTCCAGAATTATCATGCTTGAAAAAGGTTCAACAATATTCAATGTTCAACGTTCATACAGCTGTCACTTTGGTGGTGTCTCCCTGAGCCCAACACACCGAGTCGAGTATTTAGCATGCAGTATCGAATCGTATTTAGCCAACTAGCAATTTGACAGGACGGTAGATGGCCAGATGAGGCAAGCATCCTTACCCGCTTTCGGTAGTCGCAACGCACAGTGCACGGATTCTTCGGCCAAAATATGCATGTTGGATATGCATGATGTTCCTGAAAGCTGTCACTGGAACCCCGCAAAGACGGTACCCAGCTCACGAGATCTGAGAAGAGGTCTGAGAGTTCAAGATTGCTGTGAATGTTGTTCGCCGCTCTGTGCCCGCCAGGAAGATTTATGCTGCTCTTTTTCAAGGGAAAAGCGAATGTGGAATGCCGGAGACTGGCGAACCAATGGTTATCCATCAAGCCTGCGCTTGACACCAGAAAGACTGACGGAATTATCGTAGAAGCGCAATTCATCGCTTGGACAGCGGCGCAAAAAACTCGCTTGTCACCGCTGCAGTGCAATATCAAATCGTCAAGTTGTGAGAACGAATTTGTAGATCGAACAAGTCGTGTTGGCTGTTCAAGTCATGCTAACTTCACGTCACTCGCGTTTTAGGAGCGAGTCCAGCCGCGGACTATGCCAGCCCTCTCAGTGACTGGTTCATGATCAATACTGCAAGCACTTTTTGACTTACTTGGGATCAATGGTCAGACTCCACAAGCGAGTCAACCACGAGTCCCGACTTTTTCTCGTGGCGTTTCAGCTTCTGGTGTGAACTGTGAGATTCAGATTATAGGTTGAACGTAAATCTTGACAACTGCGCTTGATTGCTGGCCGTGGACTGAAGTTGAGTCGGTTCTTCAATGAAGTTGAGTCTCTTCTGAACTGGACAAAGTGCTCTCAGAATCGGCCCAATATTTGTTTATTTTTGAAATTGCTCGAATTGTCGCTCTTATGAAGACGGGACGGACGTACGTCTGCGGCTGCCATTGCAAAGTGGAAATATCATGAGATCTTCGCCCTCGCTCTGGAGGCTCCAAATGAGCGCATCGATGACGCGTTTGTGGCCCTGCAACATTCAAAATCTCTCAGCCACAATGATTGACCGAAGTACCGCCACTCGTCATCACCAGGCGGTGGTGACACTTCCAATGCACCATACCTAATTCAGACAGACACTTGTCCAGCGTCGAACCTGATATAAAAGTTTATTTCTGCCTAAGCTCATGAACCCAGGGTTTGCCGCTCCCGACCCGCGAGACGCTCGTGAAACTGATGATAGATGACGTATGGTGTCGGCTTCTTAGGCTTGATTAACAATGGAGCTGGCGCCAAATTTTGGAAGAGACGGACCTGCGGCCGAGAATTTTGGGACTCGAGGACGACGACCAGTCGTTTGACCGTGGCGATAAGTGAAAACGGTTGAGCTTTGGACTGTGGACGTGAGCCCATTGCATGCTACGTCAGGATTGCTGCTCAGTGATCACAAGGCTGGGCCTCCAAAGTGAGAGGACGCATCAGCATACTCCCAGGCGTATGAATAGAGTGAAGCGAGCCAGGGTAGATCTCGATTGCAAGATACCTGCGCGTTCATCGGGTGTGCACATATTTCTTGGACCTCTGTTCCATCTTCCTGAACTTAAGCCATCCCAATGGCAGCGCACTCATCCAGAACTTCGAAACAAGAGAAGAAGACGAGACCCACTAGGCTCTAGCCACATGTAGAATGAGCTCCAGCGATGTATCCCGCAATCGACCCCCAATGTCGCTGCGAGGCGGTATTTGAGCAAAGCAATCGAGATGCAAGGACAGATCGCCGAGGACGCGCAGATTCTAATGACTTCCGAAAGCGAACAGATCATGCCTCCGTTTTTGGGGGGGGGGGGGGGGGGGGGGGGGGGGGGGGGGGGGGGGGGTGGGGGGGGGTGGGTGGGGGGGGGGGGGGGGGGGGGGGGGGGGGGGGGGGGGGGGCGATCTTCAGAACATCGTCTGGACCTTTCACAGATATCTGGAAATACAAATGATATGAAATGCAGAGACGCCAGTTGCAGACTTGACTGAGCTGTATAATCAAACGACTTTGCCTGACGTCGAATCGGAGTCTTGACCCGACAATAAGCTGCTGGCAACATTCATGAGAAAAGTATGATATACAAGCCGATGGCGCAGACTTGGTTGAAGAGATTAAAGACGAAAGATGACACAGGGACTTCTGCCAAGAGACAACCAGCGATTTGCAGCCGCTAGCTCGGTCTTGGCACCTTCGTCCATTTCAAGAAATTCCTCACCTCAACCTCAAATCCCTTCTCAAAGCTGCAACTCCACCCACCCACCAACCAACAACCTCACTGTTGCACCCCTCAAAATGGCAAAGAAAGGTATTTCCCCCCCCCCCACATCTTCCACATAAACACAACCCCCCCCCCCCCAAATCTTCCCCTCCTCCCTCTCCTCCCCCTCCTCCCTCCTCTCATCCACCCCCTCCGCAATCCCCCACTGACCCCCCTCCTCCTCTACAGCAAAATCCCGCACCATCGCCGTCCGCATCGTCTCCATGGCCCTGACGGGCTACTACCGCACCCTCCGCCGCCCGCGCACGCATAGGCCCTTGAGCATGATGAAGTATGATCCTGTTGGTACGTGAAGCCGTTTCACTTCTGCTGGAGAAGAGCTGGACGAGGTTTGATGGGCTCAGGAGAAAACCGAGATGATGGATGGACGTCCGGTTTTGAGGCGACAACGGTCCTGGACGTGTTGAGTCTGCTAGCTAATATGTTGGGAACGGCAGTGCGCAAACAAGTCCTTTTTCTGGAGCAGAAACGGGGGGGCTCCGCCAAATGAGACCCACACTATCCACACCGCCCTCTCCTTCCGCACCAAAAGGATGTCTCGTCACCGGCTATTCTTCGTGTCGCTGCCGTCTAGCTTGCTCGGTGCCTCAAATCATGTCGACATCAAGACGCTGGGGCCATCGAGCGCAAGATACAACAATGCTGAGAAAAGAACATAACGCCCGACCATGTACACTTCATCAACAAGGCCGCAACTCCACGCCCCTCAATCATCCAACGCCTCCGTTTTCCATCGCTGGTTGGCAGAACCCCCCCAAGTCCATCCCCACTCTTCCACTCGGGTTGGCAGCAACCACGCGCCCTCATCCACCCCAAACCATACACCTCTCCAAAGACTCTCAAGAGTCTTGACGCTGCCAGCTGCACGCCTTTGCCGCTACAGAATTCCCTGACCACCATCACTACTGCCATCTCCACCCCACCAACGCCAGCCTTACCATCCATCCACATCATTCATCACACCCCCCCCCCCCCAACCCTCTTTTTCAAGAGCCAGCAGCCTCAGCAGCTAATAACACCATCCACCACCGTACCCGCAGGCAATGTGGGGATGAAGAGAGTTCTTCCGCTTGAGACGGCGGGGTTCTACGAATGCGGGGGATCGATCGGGTTTGTTGTGAGGGGTTAGGGGATGAGCGGATACAAGGCCTTGTTGGGCGAAGGCAGAAGGAATGTAGATGTGAAGATGTCCGTGCTTGGGAGTGGGGCGGGGATTGGAGGGGAGGATGAATGGATGAGGTGTTGAATTGGATAGGAGACGCAAGGGGGACGGAGGTTGGTGTTGGTTTCTTCGTTGAGGAGGGGGGTATGCAGCATCGAAGTACAGGATCATAAGGGTTTTGAGACATGCTCATGTTACTGTAGTAAGCTTGAGCATTGCTGTGGGTGCCTTCTTTCGATGGACAAGTCTAAAATCGGGCATTGAAGCTGAGCTAAGCTAAGCTATTCTCTGTTTTCCTTCGAGTATCTAGCATCTAGCAAGCAAGTGAGGTGAGATCTTAAACTCTGAAGCAGATGTCCTATATTCCACCGTGCCAGCTTTGACCACGTGAAGCTTCTTGCGAGAGTCTGTTTCAACAATGAAAGACAGGAAGCTAATACAGCTAGTGAAAATCATGTTCTTTGCTGAAGGGTAAGATAAGTTCGGAGATGGTGCGGGGGTATTCCAGGGTTTGCACATGAGGTGAAAGATTGAAGATTTTTAGGCATCACTTTCACGTTCGGCTTTGAAGCGGGCAGTCATCGCACTCTCTGTTGCTGTCGTCAGCCAAATGAAGGGCAGCCTGAACCGAATTCACTCACCTTTGTAGGACTGGCGACGGCTTGAAGTTGTTGAAACCTTGCGCCCTCGCCCATTGAGAAGGCGGTTCGGAGACTGCGAGTCCGCAACAATCGGTCCAAGCGTCGATGATGTTCGAACCTTCAATTTCTTTGACCCCGTGACCACCTGAGTATCCAGCTCGGCATCTGCTTGGTCTCGCTTAAGGTTGAGGTTTGATGCACCGCGAGCCATTCGTTCCAAGTTCCGGCGAGCCTCAGGATCTACAGGGAGTGGTTCGGAATGTTTCCCGACGACTTTAGGTTTTTCTGCTTGCCGAGAAGAGCCTTGGGATGAGGCGGTCTCCTGGCTGTGTGTCAGATTGGGGCTAGTTGACCCGTTGGACTGACTCGCTGAGATTGAAGACTGGTTACGTATGATCCCCTTCGCCTTTGGTGGTCGCTGTACGTCTTCCCCTCCGCTGCTCGACCGAGGCGTAGATGGATTGTACAGACGCCCGGACGAGCCCTGGACACGCACAGCTTTCTTAGGAGGCAGTGTAATCCTCTTCTGCTCTTGCTGCTGAGCTGAAGTTGGTGCTTTTGGGCTCACAGGCCAGAGGCCAGTGACATCGAATACATCCTCTTCATCGCCCTGAGATGACAGGATCTCTTGGAAGCTACGCCCATCTTCTTTCTCTTTCTCTTGCGAATCGCCGATCACCCGATGCACATTTCGCTTACCTTGTTGCGCTTCTGCCGTCGGAGATGCGGCCTGGTTTGGAATCGCGGGTATCAATGCTTTTAGCTGTCTGACTTCCTGTTTGCGGCTTTTGCTTTCGCTCTGCGCGCGGTTTACTTGGCCTTGCAAGTTCCCAATTTCGGCCTTGAGGTCTTGAACCAGCATTCTGAGACCATTGTATCTGTCAAGAGATGGTGCTTGCTGTAATCTCTCTTCGAGCGTCTTTACGTGCTGTTGCAAGAGCTCGAAGTCTTGTTTATCCGGTTGCGAAGACTTAATGAACTCCTCCAGCTCCTCTTTCTGGCCTCGCAATTGCTCGACCACTTGAGTCAAGTCGTTGATCTTGGCTTGAGCTGGCCCGTCGTCCAAGTTGGCCTCCAGGGCCTTGATAGCGTCGCGCAGAGCGCGGTTTGTCGCAATCTACAAATATTGTCAGTCCGCTTCGAGCTGCCAATCCTTGAAAACACTCACCTCAGATTGCTTTTCTCGTTCCAGCCTTGATATGACCTCTTCTTGTTGTCGTTCTTTATTCAAAGCCTCGACATTGAGAGCCGCTTGCTTCTCTTTCAATTTGTCTTTCAATTCGAGGATCCGACCTTTGTACTGCTCGAGTCCGTACGTGAGCTGCTGCTTCTCGTTTCTTGCGTCAAGCAGCTTATTATTGACTTCAATGTCTTTGTCTTGCAGAAGCTTCCGCTTGGCTGCTTCGAACCCCTGCTCCATCTGCTCTTGAAGCAGAACGTGGCTACTTCGAAGTTCTTCCTCAGCCTTGGTCTTTTGCTCTACTTCCAATTGAAGCCCGTTAGCTTTTGCGTGGAGATTCGAGACGTCATTCTCTTTTTCATGCAGATGTTGATGCATTTGCTGTAATTCGTGAGACATCGAAGCCTTTTCGTTCTCAGCTTTAGCTTTTGCATGTTCGAGCTCGTGCAAGCGCAGCATGATTTCTGGGGGATCACGCAAATTTTCCCTCGCTTGCTTAAGCTCAGCCTCATATCCCTGAGCTCGCTGTCTATGGTCACGGTCTTTTTCCTCGAAAGAACCGAGTCGAACTTGGGTCTCGACGAGGCGGAGCTTTGCGGCTTGTAATTGCTCCCCGAGGGAGGCCTTCGTCTCCCGATGCTCAGCGACTTGCTCTCGAAGATCTTCGGCTTTGACGATGTTTCCGCTCATGGATTGAAGCTCTGCTTGAACAGAGCGTGCCAAACTTTGCGCAGTAGCGTTGGCTTTCTCCGACTTCTCAGCGTATTCGTGAATCGAGTCTTTTACGCTAATGTCGAAATTAGCCACGCAAAATGAAGGCGGACTGACAAGGATGAGGCAAAGTGCCAGAGCTTACCTCTGCGTGTATTGGCCCATGGAGGCTTCAAGCTTTGCGACATCGCTTGGCCTCACGTGCTCCTGCTGACTTATAGCCCGCAGCATGGCAAGGCATTCCTCGAGCTGAGGAGAGGAATTGTCGGAGGAGGTACGTTCGACAATTGTATTCGTAGCCTGAGGACGCTCCAACAAAGCCGTGAGCTTCGTGTTCAGCTAGAACAAGAGCACCATTAGCCGCAGCTTCTAGATTACATCTGGGAGCATACCTCGAGATAGCTTTTGGCGTATTCTTGGCGCATCTTCTCATGGCTGTTGGTGATCTTTGTGAGCTCTGCTTCGAGTCGAGCGCTCTTCTCTCGTTCTGCCTCAGCATCTTGCGGGCTTCTTGTTTTGTGGGATTGTAGGGCAAGTATTGTCTTTTCGAGGTGCTGGATATGGTTGTGGTATTTTGATGCCAGGTCCTTGGCTCTGGCTCGATCAGCGTCATTGCTCGCTTGTATCGCTAGTAAGGTGTGTCGAATAGACTCCTCATCCGCATCGATCAAATGGGTACGAGCCAGCAGCTTGTCTCCTGCTTCTCGAAGGCGGTTATGGTCATTGCAGAGAGTGTTCAGTGCCTCACCAAGTCTTTTCACCTTGGCCTCCCATTGCGGCTTCTTCTGCTGTAGTCGAGCAAGCGCAGCCTGTTTTTGTTCAAGAAGCTTTGACTTTTCCTCATACATTTGGGACAATGTATGCGAGACCTCATCAAGTTTAGCGATGTCAGACTTCTGATCCTGTATCTTATTGTCCTTGGCTGAGATCTCGGATACTAGATTGTCAAGGATAGAACCCTGTTGGTTGTATTGTTCAGCAAGCAAGTTGTACCTATTTTGTGTTTCATGATATGCTTCGAAGACTTGTATCTGCAATTGGGTGTCGTAGTGTGTTGGTCGGTTGGCGAGAGGCATTGAGCTCTTTTGATGACGTCTCTTCTTGTTCACTATTTGTTTCTGATCGTTCGACGTCCCTTTGACAGCCGCAGCATTCGCTTTTGTCTTGTCCGGTATAGCGTCTTGTTGTGGAGTGTGGAGCTTGCGAGCATTGGGATCGACGTCGGCTAGGACACCGTTTGATCGACCTGTAGAAGTTTCAAGATCGTCCGTCTTTGCTCGCTGGCTACGATGAAGCCTGGAGGGGGTATCTTGGGCTCCACGCGAGAGTGGTCGACTTGTCACCGAGGTATGGTGAGTAGAGGCCTCAGCATGCGGATTGGTCTTTTGATTGCCATCCATTGGAAATGGGACACTCATCGGGCTGTCATTGTGCTTGCCTTTGATATTGATTAGCATCACGGGCTACATCGGAGGATGGATGTTTCCTACCTTGAGCTACAGATGAAATGCTTGAGTCAAGTCCGGTAGAGCCTGGAACAGGGGGAGGTTGAGCCGAAAGCGGACTTGGATCGTGAGGTAGCATCGGCTTTTTGAATTTACCCACCAAATCCGTTTGGACAGGCTGTGCTTTGCCAAAGCTGAAGCCGCTAGACGGATCACCTTGTGCTGATGAAGATGTCCTAGCAACATGTTTGATCACTCGTGAATGAGGTCGAGTGCCACGAGATGCCAGGGGACTTGCATCTGACAATGATTGACCATCAGTCATCTCAGCTCTGTCAGAGGAGTCCGAAGCTTGGAAGGATCGACGTCAGCGAGGCAATGCCAGAAGGAAAGCGAATGCATATCACCTGAGTTTGACAACCTAGACAAATCTTGGACCTGGTTTGCATTGTCCCCATGATCGGCAGGAATTGAAGACTTCTTTGATGGCAGGATCTGCTCCGTGCGCTGGACTTGCGTAACAGGCCCAGTATCTCCCGTGGGCGATTGAGGTACGGGGTCCGTCATTGCTACCACATCTATGGTTTTCCACCTTAAACTTAGCAGCTCAGAGGGTTGCTATTAGCCAACCAATGGACGAATGAAGCGCTCAACAAAGTGTATCGATGAGAAACCGAAGGAGGGCCAGAAGTAGGAAGGGCAGTGCGCGATGCAAGGGAGGAGGAGACGACGAGGGGGATGACAAAGGGAAGGATGAGAGAAAGGAAGAAAGGATGGAAGAGAGCGAAGTGTAGAACGGCTTGAAGGGATGAAGTACGGATCATGGCGCCAAGACTCGCTTCTCCTTTCACGAATCTCATCAGACCCAAAAAGGAAAGCACGATGACCCTTGCCCCACCTGCAAACCAACATGGCGCTCCTCTGGCAATGCCAATGAAATCGTTGTGAAAAGGTACGAGAAGATGTTAAATCATGAACGTCATACACGCCGACATCAGAATAGCAGATCGAAACAAGGAAGAAGAGCCAAGCCACACCAACCCCCTCATGATTCCTACGCTGTCTTCTTCCACGTCCCCCAGACCCCGATCAAGCTACTCACCGTCCCAGCCATGCCAACAATCCCATCATCGAAGCCTACGTAGCCCAATGCTGAGCTCGGAATGGTCAGATCGCACAAGTCCGACAGCAACTGCAAGTTCGCCGCATTCCGTTCCCTGTTCCACCAGTCAGCCTTGATCCTTTGACTCACCAGAGCGTCAACACTCGCCGTAGAATCTTCTTTCCTTCTACAACACCTTCCCCATCATTCTTGTTGATGCTTTGTTCGCGCAGCCTCAGCCTCCACAATGCGTAGAAGCCCGAAATGGTGCTGAACGTCAGACCGAAGAACCATGCCCGGTAGGCTTCCCGTTGTAACCGTTTGGCGCTTTCCATAGGGCGGATTCCGCTCGAATCAAGCTTTCGTCTTTCGTCAGCCAGCTCCCATGCATCTTGATCTGTTCGTAGCGAGGTCCTTCTCTTTTGCGGGAGACTCACGTATGTAATAGCATCCAGCGTCAAATAGCCGGCGTAGCCCAATTGCCTGAGCGCGACCTCTCATCAGCCCATTACTCCACTCTCTTCATTATCCTGTATCACATACCTCCCCACACCCAGATATTTCACAACCCCATCCCCTCCCTTCGCATCCATGATCGCACTGGCGGCCTTGAAATGTTCCACAAACTTCCCTAACCGCATCGCCTTTCTCGTGAGCCCAAACTGCTTCTTCATTGCCTCCCATGGCCGGATCAGCCGTTCGGGCCGGTTCGTGCGGAGTAGGTACCACGCGTAGAAGCGGGCGAAGTATTGGAGGGTGCGGAGGAGTTTGTCGCGGCCGACTGAAAGACGATGGAGGGAGTGTCAGCGACGGAACAATGAAGAGTAGATATTGGGGGGAGTCTTGGGGGCGAGGGACGAAAGGGGCGGTGGGTGATCAGCGAAGTGAGGGGGGCAGAGGAAGGGCGAGACATACCAGTCGTGCCCACATATCGGATGTAATGAGCGACGGAGGGGTGATACACAATTGCGTCGGCGACCATGGTGGCGACGGCTGCTGTGTGTAGAGCAGGTGAGGATGTGGAGAGTGGATGATGGGGCATATCAGCCGTCAGACAGATCGCGGTGATGCGGAGGCATTCCATCGAATCGCGGGCCTCGGTTCCTATTCGAGACTAGTATGATGACTAGCGCTTTACACACTCGCTCGACCGATCTCAAGCAATCAGAAAATGCTCAGATCGTTTTGCGTAAGACACCAGATGCGGCTTCATAAAGTGCTACCGGTAGAGGTTTATATCGCAAAGCTAGCCAGTCGAGGCAAGAACAGCTACTCTACTAAGACTTCTAGATACTACCGGTGGCGGAGTGATTGTTGGATCAGTGTATGATTTGTGCTCGTGTCTTCGAGCTATGCAGGGAACAGTCAATGCTTATGAGGGGACATAACAGCCTTGATGAGATCCGAGATTTAAATTGCAATCTTGATGATCAGGTCGTTGCCACCAAAACACCCAAGTATGTAAACCAAACACGTTGGTCAAGAGTGCGCCTACGAGTCCTGAGGATTCCCCATCCTTCTCGGGCGGTCCAAATTGCACATGCTCATCCATCCGTCAATAACCGTCAACGTTTATCGGACCAACAACATCTTCTGCAGAGATCCACCTTTGTATCTGCGTCAGCCTTGTCTCACGTCTAATATTCAAACTCACTAGTCCAGCTTAAGAGTCACACGACCTGCAGCTGGAATACCATGTTGGTCAGACATTTCAGGAACCATGGCACCAGACTTGGTGGGCCTGTCCTGACCTTGGAAGGTAATCAATTAAATGCTCTGTCTATAGACACCGTCGCTATCACCCCCCGTCTCTGTTGGCCTGAGTTCTTGCGTCTCGCTTATCATTGAATGGGATCCATACGCTTTAGAAACGTCGCCACCATGGTGGGCGACGCAAGCCCGATATGACGTTCTGTGTCTCTTGATGATGTTTCTATCATTCTCGGACCTGTATACATCTGGTGCTTCCGGTGGCTGTGACATCTCTCGCTTCCATTTGGCTTTTGCCTCCAAGACGGAAGAGATATTATTTGTGATGGGAGGTGGAGCGCAAGGAGTCTTGCGCGCTGTGCTTCCAGGGTTCTCATTCACTGCGAGAGTCGGAAGTCGTGGCTCGTGGGCCGATGAAGATAACATTGGCTCTTCGGGTGGTGTTGTTGGTTTCAAAAGCTCAAGACTTTCGGAGGAACGTTGGGTAAGTTGTAAATTGAATTTTTCCTGTTCGTGACGGACTTCGTGGGTTTAAAAGCATGATGGGCTCGGCCAAAGATCACGCAGCCCTTATCCTCAAGCGTTTGATCAGGGGGCTTTACCTTTCCCAAGGTCTTAAAATGAGAGTCGTGGTAGATCTGTTGCGTACGATCACACTCACAGTCGTCAAGGTCTGGGTTGACGCAATACTCAAAGAGTCTGGATCCTCGGTGCCATTGGAGATGATTGGTGGATAGATACTTGCGAGAGGTTCTGGAGCCGGCCTCCGCATACAGTACCTCCATTATAGGAACACCGGCAGCAAGGTAGTCTTTGCCTTCCGGCAAGCTTCTCCATTTGCGGCAAAGCTTGTTGATGTCTGAGACGGGCCTTATCACATCTCCGAAGCCCGTACCCATTAGCACCAAAGTGTCAATGTCGTCGATCAGATCAACCCAGCCACCGTTAGATTTCTCGATTAGTACTTCCTTCTGTCGATAATTCTTCTCGTGCACAAGGGACATGAACTCCCATCCATGGAGCTTGTTCCGAGTCGTGCCGTGCAACGTTGATCCACAAGCTCCTTCCATGAGGTCTTCCTTTTCCATTAGACGTTCTATTTGTGACCACACATGGATCATCGCGTCTTTGAAAAAATAGTCCCTGTCACTGGGACTGCTTGCCTCATCAACAACGAGATTCTGGTTTTCGAGAATCGCATTTTCCACGCTGCAGCCTCCTTGGGGAGCGGCAGTAGGAAGCTCGACCTTCCTATCTCCCACTTGATATGGAGATTGGTGATGACGAGTATGGACAATGTGTAGCATCACGTCTAGAGCTGGAACAAGCCACGCTCGACGGTCTTGCAAATCATAAAGCGTTATTGGAGTATCCTTGGCACATTTGACAAGTTGCCGAAATGGTCTCTCACGAGAAAAATGGAAATTTCCATCTTTTGCACCCATGATAAAGCTTAACTTGCCGGTGACCATCCATTGAAATCCGATCTCCGCGCCAGAAAATTTGATGGGCCTATCGACAGTTTTCGCAGGCGACCAGTCAATGCTTTCATATGCTGCCTCCTGTATTCCCAAGTGGGTTTCTGCAACTTTCCACCACCCTAAAAAGGCTCGTGCGCCTCTCAGGAAGTCATGAGTGACATCATCTAACATGGCACGTTTTGTGGAGAGCCCTTTCAATGCATGATAGGAAAGTCTGTTGCCCTGTTCGTCATATATGAAATGCCATTGAACAGAGTTTTTGTATCTTTTGACTGGCACAAACATTGCCGAAAACCCTTTCAGGACCAAACCCTCTTCATAGTTGGTGATGTGCCGAGCGCCACCAAGTGCTGCCATCATTTCGAGTGGAATCTCGATTCCTTGCTCTTCATTGTCTCTTTCGCGCACAGGAAATCCATGGGCAATCGCCGGGTTAGCAAACAGGGGAATCCAGCAGCTTTTCTCCGCTTCAGTCAGATCGTACGTCCGAAATTGGACATCAAGAATGTCGCGCCACGATACATCTTCAAGGCCGAAACGGGAATGCTGAACTCGCTGATTGGAGGAAGTCCGTAGTGCTGCTCCCATCCATACGGACTGTTCACAGATTTGTGATATGGTTTGGTCGTCTCTGCTATCGAGGAACCTCACTAAACAGCAACCCTTGTGAAAGTTGACGACGAATCGGGTACTGCCAATTTTTCCTAGTGAGCATCAGCGCGACTGTCTTTCGAAGGCGCCGAAAATCTCCTCTGCAAAGGTGCCACCCACCATGAGCACGATGAAGCGAATCTAACAGCGCGAGCTGAAAGATTTCTAGCACTTGAGTACCATAGAGAGGCCACAAATAGCTAATGTACTCAGAGCAGGTGGTCGCCTGAGCGCACAAGGCTGACCCACTCAGGGTAATTACTGAGCCTATTTCCGCCTGTGCTTCGTCACCGAATTGAGTCTTCATGAAGTACGGAAGGTCCCAACGCAATCTCAGAATAAGGTTTCTTCGAGGTGATACAGAATATCCTGCATGCCCGAAAGATGCAACTGCCTTTCGGATTCTGTCGATGGATGAACCATCAAATGAAGGGTCTGACAACTGAGCGTAAGAGTCGTATACGTTCTGTGTCTGCATTTGAGATGAACTTGTTGTCGGCGGTGAACGAAAAGTCCCGTCGGCTGCACCTCCGTGATGTTCCCAGAAACGCTTGGAAATTTCTTCATATTGTTTGTTGTCCGCGATTCGCTCTCGATAGTAGCTGAGCAGGGAAAACTCGTCTTGATCTGGAACGTACGAGTCGGGCATCGATAGGCATTTTTGCCAAACGTCGGCAAACTTTGCCTCAAGCAATTTCTTGGTTTTGATGGGTAGGTCCTCAGTATTTTTGGCGACCTCAAGCAATCTGGATAGATCGGAGTCTTCCATAGCTGCAACGTCGCTCCGACTCGTCACGATTATACCTAGAGAGAGCTGAGGTCAAAGACAGGGCGCGGAAAGGTTGATATCGAATCAAAGCTAGACGTTGTGAATGTCTCAGAATGTAAGATATATCGCTTTTGCGAGGGCTGGAACAAAGTGATTAGGATGCTGAAACTCCTGAATAGCCTTGTCGCCACCTATCCGCGCCGTCTCTGGATGGTTTTCTCCACGGGTGATACGTATCACGTTGTGATCAACTGCTAAGAGCCCAGACTTGACGGCTGCACGCAGTCATCGAAGCTGTGATTAAGATAGCAGCGCGGTCGTCAGAGACGCCCTCTCTGCGCTAAACACGAATTGGCGATTAATGAGAATGAAGAGATGTTCCTAAAATGATATGAAAGGATGGTTGTCGAGCGATGGGCATGACGAGGGATTTGTTTTAGGTCTGAAAGGCGTGTGCATAAAATACTTCACCCATGTACCTTCTTCGCGGCCTCGGCCTTAGCCATTGGGCAGCCGCAGCACAGCCCACACAGCCTGCTGTCGGCCTGTCCGAACTGAGCGTTGCTTCATGCATGGTGCAGATACATGGGCAAAACAGGGCGTTTACCTGCGGTCTCTGGTGTCGGAAATGCATTGAACAATGCTAGCTAAAATCGGGAATTCGCTATTGGTGTGGTCTTGGGATCAGATATAAGGATAAGGAAATGAAACTTGAATCTATTTTCAGGGCGTTTACCTGCGGTCTCTGTAGGTGTCGGAAATGCACTGAGCAATATAGTCTAAAATCGGCAATTCGCTATTGGTACGGTCTTGGGATTAGATATGGGAACAAGGGAAGGAAACTTGAATTTGTTTTGAGCCTGTGGAAAAGAACCTACGTTGCAGATTTTGAGAGAGATCACGAGGTCCTCGATAGAGTACAAGCGATCCAAGATGCAAGCAGTATTGATGATTCTACGCAAAGACCGTCAAATACCCCTTGGAGGTGACGGTAGCCCAGTCGGCCTTCCCCTGACTCTGCTTGCCGGTTCCCGTCGCGGCGTCCGCGAGATGACGAAGAGCGCCCTCATCAGATTCCTGTCCTGCCCTGGCCCCATGAGCGCTCAATTTGGCGTGAATGTAATCTCCAATGGATCTCTGCCATCCAGGAGGGACTCTTCCAGGAGTGCAGATGGTTAGTAAGCCATTCAAGCCCTCGATCATTGGGGGTTGATCATTTGCAAGGGCAGCGGCGAGAGCGACGGCAGTGAGACTGATGAAGTGATGGTCGAATGGCGAAGCGGCATAGTTGGCGTTGCGAAGAACACTGACAGAGTGGAGAGCTGCTTCGATGATGGGAGAACCGCTAGCGTAGGAGGATTCGGTGGCCTTGTCACTGAGAATCTTCACGTGCAGGTAGGCGAGGTGGACTAGCGGCATCTGCGGCAGGAGCGGCTCAATGCTCTCGTAGATACGTTGGACTTCTCCGCGCATAAGCAGCGTGATGGCGCGGCCGGGACCATTGTGTTCCATGAGGTCTTGTCCGTGGTGGAGGAATGCGTTGGAGAGATGGCCGAGTGCAATAGAAATGCCTATTGTGGATTAGCTCTGAGATCGTAGAGTATGAGTTTGGTTCTGCGCACGTAGCATATGGTATGAAGGACTTCCCAAGAGTGCATGATCAGACGCGTCCATCATGATATCCTCGTCATGAATCAATGTCGCACTGCAAGTCGCCGCTGAATGCCATCGATCTAAGATAATCAGGCTGAGCCAAGAGCGGCGAAGCAGTCTGCTGGTCTCGTTGGTGTTAGGGCCCACAGGCCTTTGCAATCTCAGAGAGTTGGCCAGGGCGACCGCGGATCCTAGCCACGTACCACCACGAGCGGAGGTGGGACCGCCCAGCTCATCGGCAATGGTGAGGAATAGAAGCATCTGAAGACGCAGAAGATTGTCTCCCGCAGATGAAGTGGCAGATTGACTTCGCTGAGCGGCAAGGCATTGGTCAGCTGCAGACTTCGCTTCTGCGCTCGGGACCGGCTGAGACGCCGACCTGACAGCGACATGAACGGCTGCAAAGAAGGCTTGGCGGAGCTCTGGCGCGGCTTGGTCAATGGCGGATTGCAAACTCGCCTGTGACTCCGGCAGGATGGGTAGCAGGATGTGTATGCTCCTGAAGTAGCTATGGCCAGGATTAGTCAATATTTTTAGGGTCATAGGTGTTTGACATACGCATCCAGGACTGATTGGGCGATTCCAGCAATTGCGGCGCCATTTTGAGGGGGCAGATCATACACAGGAGCTTGCATGACGGCCATACTCGGCGGTGGCGGCGCACCTCGGGCATGGTATTGTAATTGATCTGCTGCTTGCATGTACTCAGGTGTGCCATCAGCCATAGAGTGCGTGCGCTTGCGGGCTTGAATTGGCGTGTTGTACGGCATATGAGGGGAGTACGTGGGCGCATCATGAGATGGCATTCCTTGATATTGCATCTCTGGCTGGGGAGCGCCGGGATATTCTAGGCGACTGACGCGCTCTGCCAATTCTTTGATATACCTAAGGCATATCAGTGATTGAGCTCTTTTTGCCCAGAGAGGGGGCGCACCCTTTGCTTGGACCCCGTTTCTGTGGCTGACGACTGAACTGACAAATTGCATTGGCTCGTCTGCAATTCGTGCATTGTACGCCAGGCTGATCAGTCTCGGCGTCACATCGTACCTGATCCCGTCATTCAATATTTCAGCTCCGTGGATATGTATGTCTGCATACCTTCTTCCTCCTGCATTCGTCGCATGCTCTAGATACCTTGGACTTCTTCTTGGCGGAAGGATCGGTGCTCTGTCCTCTGTCGGCATCCAACCCCTGCTGCGCCAGTTGTTGAGGAGTCGAGGGTTCATTCGGATTGAATGATTGAACATATTGGAAACCTTGAGGGACGTTGTTCGCATCACCAGCAGATCCGTGCATCAATGCAGTTGGCGCATGGGGAATGGGGGGTGCATTCTCCGGGGGCATCGGTTGTTGTGGCTGCTGGTTGTGATACGGATGCGCTTGATTGCCCGGCTCTGGTGAAGGATAGCGATTTTCTTGAGCCATTTGTTACGAATGATCGTATGACGTGATAGGCTTTGATGACTTTCGAGATGGGATGTTGATGGGAAAAGACATAGAAGATGAAAGAGTGTCCAAAGACCTTCCCTACTTGGGCGGGGCCTCATTGTCGCTAGCGCCGACTCTTGGCGTAGCTTCACGGCCTGTCGAATCATCACTTTGCGACTCATATTCGACACTCGCAACGAGAGCGCTACTTCGCGATCACCATCCACGACGCAGCTGTCCCAATGTTTACATCCTCGACATCTTGGCTGTTCGATATAAATTTGCGGAGCAGGAGGCATGTTATTCCTAGTGAACGGCTCGGAAGAACCTACGACGGCGACGCAGCAATGAGATCCCGGACAAGGTGATCAGATATGGGAAACGTTGTTCAGTTCTGGGTGATCTAGGTGGCCATACTTCTCGTGCAATGAAGATAAGGGTAAATGCCGCATACCGACATATTGCCCCCACGGCGGAGATGAAACAGCATATTGTCTAGAATTATTGCCAACCATCAACCCTCCAATCCTCTCGGGTCCTAGTCCCAGGGCTTCGCGAAACCTCTTCAACCTGTGGACCAGCAAGTGTACTTCAATTTTGGCCTCCAAGGCGGGATCATTAGCCACGGGCTTGTATGCAGGACCCCAACCTCCTACCTTTCACTCCAAAGGCGCCTTACGAACAAGGCCGGATCTTTTTCTTCTGAGATAAGGAGGAATTTCCCGGCTCATACAGCAAAGCCCAGGAATCGTCGACTTGATTCGCATATTACTGCGCCAGTTCATCATCTTCTCTTCTTGCCCACCACCTCCGTGAACCCGTCATCGTCGGTTTTTGGCACAACTTTCTCTTTCCGAACCCGGACAAGTTCTGGAGCTTCCTCCATCTCGACGTCCTCCTCATCAACATTATCTTCACTGTCCCAGTCTTCCTCATCACCATTATCATCATCATCTCTTTCGACATGCTGCACAGCAATGCGCTTCTCTCCCCCACTCCTCTGCTTCTGAGACCATCTGTCGTACATCTCATCCACCATGCCAAAGTTCCCTTGAAGACACAGCTTTTTCAATCCTATGATCTTCGCCGCAACCTCTTCAGCGGATCCATCGTCGATATGAACATCGAAATTGTCATTCATGACCCCAATCATGAATTCCTCGAGGTAATCGACGTCGGCGTCAGATTCGCTTGCCAGGAGCTCTGAGATCTGGCCCGCAAACCAGTCCCGCTTTTCTGCAGCATCAGGTCCGCCAAAAGAGTTCTGAACGGCGATCGTGAGGGAGGTCCATGAGTATAGAGCAAGGGCAATTGCGAGGTCAATTTTCGCTTGAATCTTTTCTGCAAGCGCCAAGGTCGTTAGCCTGAGAATGGCAATACAGCACATCAGCAAGTAAAAGACTTGCCGATTGACGGAGGCAGCGCGACTCCTCCGCCTTTCCTAATTAGAGGAGGAGAAGCCTGTACCGACGGTTGGACAGACATCTTCTCCGGTCCCTCGGGCGTGGTTAAAGTAGCGAAGTGAGGCGGTGGTTTTCCAGAAGAGGAAATTGCGCCTCCGAAGATCCTCCGCACTGACGTCAATCCCTCACTCGAGCTCACTCTGGAATGACAATTCAGATTTGTCGCAGTTCGTCTGCGTGCGCCAAACCTCAACGACCTCACTGCAATCGCGCTCAAGCTGCAGTACTTGCGCGCGGTCTTTGACGCGAGATTCTGTTTCCTTATTGCTTTGGACCTCGTTCCTGCGCAAGCCTTGAGCTGCTATCTACGTCTCAAGCTGCCGATGCCGACGATTAATACCCTGTACCAATACCTGTATACATAATTCGCAATGGTCTTCAATACCATTTCTGTCAGCACTGCCGTCACGCCTACTGTCATTGAGACGTATTTCTCCCACGTGCGCGAATATGTCCTCTACCCCTACACAAAGACTGCTGTAGCTAAACTCGTTGCAGTATCTGCATCGCAAGTCTCTTCACCAGAAACCAACCGCGCATATTTCCTATCACGAAGGCATCAGACTCATCCGCCAATTCCTCCAGTACGCCTCCCATCATACTGTCGAAGACATCCAAGCCTTCACGTCGCAATGGGTCCCCAGCCCCCGCTGGGTGCGCGTCGAAGAGGTCAAGATCCCCGAGAAGAGCTTGGGTGAAGCGGCGGACGCTATTACATCTCAATTGGGCCGGCATGGCGTCGATCGAGTGGGGGGAGAGAATTGGTGGCGGTGGAGAAGAGACAACGGAACGTTGCAGGCAGAATGGATCGAGATGCGGAGGGACCATGTGAAAAGGAAACAGTCGGGGGCCAAGTCAAAGCGCATCATGCTGTATGTGCACGGGGGAGCCTACTTCTTTGGGAGCGTGGATGAACATCGCTATCAGATGCAGCGACATGCGAGGAAATTGAAGGCCAGGGTGTTTGCTCGGTAAGGGAAGCCAGCCGCTCAGGAAGGCAATGACGAACTGACCGCTTGTAGTAGGTCTTTTACTGCTATCGTGGCAGAATGATCGATGCTGACTTTAGGAAGCCCGATACCGCCTGGCACCGCAATTTCCCTT
Organism: Ramalina intermedia; assembly: GCA_003073195.1. Lineage (NCBI taxonomy): Eukaryota > Fungi > Ascomycota > Lecanoromycetes > Lecanorales > Ramalinaceae > Ramalina > Ramalina intermedia. The sequence continues at coordinate 112,499 of PEKF01000047.1, read as the reverse complement.
CCCCTGTGGGCTTCACGACTGCTTAGCATCATATCTATATCTCCTCACCCTTCATTCTCCTAATGAAATAATATTAGCTGGCGACTCTGCAGGCGGAGGTATGATCGTCAGGTACGTTTCCTCCAATCTCAAACATTCTTTGACACTAATGAATTGCCGATAGTATTCTTGTAATACTTCGCGATAGAGGCATTGCGCTGCCGGCCGGCGCCATCCTCATCTCACCATGGGTCGACCTTACCCATTCATTCCCCAGCGTAGCGGGCGATGGATCGCGCGATTATATTCCAGCTCATGGTTTCCATCAACGACCGTCCACTTCCTGGCCTCCACCAAATTCCGATGAGATGGAGGCAGTCGCTCAAGCTGCGATCAGAGATGTTGTCGATCGTGAGATGGGGAGGAAATCAACGCAACAAGAAAGACAGAAGGCCGAAGACGAAGCTACCCAGGGCTTCACTGTTGACCATAATCCCAAGGGTATTGACCCGAAGCGCAACAAGGACAATCCATTCGGGAATGAAGGCGCAGGTGAAAGACCGGGGAATACCATTCCGGGCTCTGGTCACGACCTATCAATAATGATCAAGGGCAACATGATCACGATCAAGGACCAGATACAAATGTATACTACTAATCAACTGATATCGCACCCTCTTGTATCACCCATCCTCCAAGCATCTCTCGGCGGACTGCCCCCACTTCTCATAATGACTGGTGGTGGTGAGATCCTACGCGATGAACAAATATACCTCGCACACAAGGCAGCTAATCCCTCAAAATATCCACTTGGAGATGCTTACCTTGCCCAATATCCTCACATCCAAGAAACCATTAGCAAATGGAAGCCAACGGACGTCCAGCTCCAAGTCTGGGACGACCTTTGCCACGTCGGCCCAACCTTGAGCTTCACCCGCCCAGCCAAATTCATGTACCGCTCGATCGCGCAATTCGGTGCTTGGGTGCTTGCCAAAGCGCAGAAGACAGACATCGAGATTCAAGACGATGACGACTTATCCATCATTTCCTCCGGCTCTGATACGGACACTGACGACGATGGACGGAAACCTGCACGCGCAAGCACCGAGAGCCCCATGACCAAGGTGGGCAAGGCCGGAGATCCTCTCCCGCACTTCAAGAACCATATGATCCGCCAGCGCATCGACCGTCACGGCAACGCCTTCCACCTTGAGTCGGCCTCCACTCACCCAGCGCTTCAGGTCCCCGCCAATGAGATCGGCGTCATCAAACCCGGCCCTGTCCAGAAATGGATGAATGCCCGCAAAGAATGGGATTCCAAATACGCCAGAGAGAAACGTAAAGTCCAAAAACAACGGGCCAAGGAAATGGCACAGGGCTACGTGGGCTTCAGCAACGATGAAGTTCCACCGCCCTCGGCGCTGGCAGGAAGACGCACAGCAGATATGCCCAAGGAGGCGAAGAAGGGACGAAGTTGGGGGATGAGTCTATGGAGCTTGTGGGGTAGTTCGCATGACGGGAACACAATAGAGAGGGAGGAGAAGGCCGAGAAGCAGGGCGATGGGGTAGATACCACGACGGTCACGCAAACACCGGGGGAGAGCAGCTTGACCAATACAAAGAGCATCGATGGGAAAAGGGCTAGCAAGTCAGGTGGGAAGTCGAGATCGAAATCGCGTCGAAGAACTATATCATACACAGGACAAGATACTAACAGCATCGACAAGCCCACCGCTTTAACCCAGAGGAATGACGAAACATCGATTTCTGCCGACTCTACACGCCTCTCCCCAGATGCTGCTCTACTCAGCCCTCACAGCACAAACCGGCCATCCCAGGGTAATAAAGCTTTCCCCTTCAAGCTCGGCACCCACTTGATGAACAATGGCGCCAATGCCAGCACCGTCACGCTGATGAGCCAAGCCCCCGCTGGGACACCGAAGGGTGATGAGCAAGGGAAGCAACTTGGTGAACCCATTGTTGGGTTACCATCTTCTGAACCCAGCAAGGACAGAGACGCGCCGAAGGATGATGACCGTGCAGCCGGGCTAGATAGAAGAGCCACCAAGGAGGATAGAGACGGGGTATTGCACAAAGCGCTTGTGGAACGGGGATTCGCTCAAGAGGCGAAACCAGTGGAGGCGACGGATGCCGCGCCTACGTCTCCATCCACAGCAGAAAACCCAGCAGACAGTGGCAATGACAAGGGTGCTTCAATAGAAGGTGCCACAATGGACAGAAGGACCACCAGGGAAGACAGAGATGGCGTACTCCACAAAGCCCTGGTGCAGCGGGGCATCACCAAACCAGCTTCTGGCGGACCAGCTGTTGCTGCCTCATCCTCAACTCCAGCAGTACAGGATCCATCCGATGTCGGCGACGAGTACGATGATACGGGCGCGAGAACCCCGACCATGATGCAGCCAGATGATCGCAGGAAAACGGTGCAGGATGCAGATGGAGTTCTGCACAAGGCATTGACGGACAGGGGAACCACTGCTAATGGCAACGGCAAAAAGCCTGAACGCCCGGAGATCGAGAGATTCGAGACCGCATCGGAAGGCTTCTAAGATTAGTGGACTGATATATGTTCCCTTCATTCCTTCTGATGAACAATAGCTCAGATTTGTTATTTGAGACGCGGCGAATGTTGAAATGGGCCGATTCGGTTGGCCGGCTGACGTCGTTCTCATTTCTGGCTGGCTATAAAGCAGGAGTTGCTATTCATCACTGTATACGGCACCTACTTCCTACCAAGCTTGAGGGAAAAAGATAGTAATAGTCTACGGACACCAAATCATATCTGAGGCCTATATAACATTTCTGCGATACTTTCCATTATGTTTCATTGCACTTCAGGACTTGATTTGTGGCACTGTTAATCATCATCGTATTCATCACAAGCACCTGGCTGAGTTGGTTGACCCTTGCGTGTGCGTTGTCGTAACATGCGTATTGCATCGTACCCATATTCGTACCTTTTCCTAGCACGATACAAAAAATTCCATCAGCACTATAGCAACTGCGCAGAGCGTTGGAATGACCATCATGAGAGGATCTGAAGGCTGACTTTCCTCTTCACAATCGGCTCTGATTACGATCCGCTGGTCTAACATATATTCATCAGCTCTGCCAGTGTAGTATACACCCGCCTTGTGCCATTTCAATTCCTTTCCATGACGTGCGTCATTCTTTTCTGTAACCAGAATCACACCTCTGTGCACTGGCGGCTCCTTCTTCAATTCTCCGGTTGGCAAGAATTTCACCTGTCCGATACTCAAGGTATGCGTCTCGTGCAGCGAGTCTCTGATGATCTGTTCGGAATCAAGTCCATCTTCCGGCAAAGATCTATGCAGTTCTTGCATTTTGAACGAAAGATCCTCATTCCACGAGGGTATTTTATGCATCTTGGTCCCCTCCGGAATAACAAGTTCCCCGCTATTCCGATAGTGCCAGCCTGTGCATGGCAGACTCGTCGTCGGAAAGCCGCCGATGAGATCCGCGGTCGTAGGCAGCATACCCGTGAGAGCATTCTCCTTCGTAGGCAGGAGCGAATGCTCACAGTCAAAGAGCGCGGTACCTTCATGCGTCATCAGCTCGTTCAGTAGCGGCACGGGCATGCCTCCCGTTAAGGCGTTGTCCGTTGCGAATTCGTCCGTGTACCCGACTTTCAGCGCCGCGAGAATGGCCTTGCCACGGCATGGGTCGATGGTTTTGCGTTGCGTGCCGGCGAGCAGGATGTTTAGGCGTGAGGTGGACACGCACGTGTTGAGGGACGCTTCTTTCAGGCCCCAGATCAGCCACTTCTGGGTCGCGTCATGGATGGGATTACCGCGTGGACCGGCTAAGAAGGGCGAGAAATTCCTCAATTGGCCCAGGACACGCAGTGCACCGGCTACCATGTGCGTCGTCAAGGCCTGGCCGTTCAACTGGCAGAAGGAGCCATCACGTGTGATCCACGTCGACGCGGGAGCCAGAACCATCTCCTGCAGCGCCCACAGCGAGCTGTACCAGTAATCGGCGCGAAGCTTACTGCCATACTCATCCGCGTACTGCTTAGGCACCGACCACCCCTCTGGATCCCCCACAGCCATCAGAATCAACTCACCCAGCTCGCTCATCGCCCGCGCCAAATCCTCCGCAGTCTCAATCGTCCACAGGTATACCATCGTACCCTTCGCATGCTTAAAGATAGACCCCTGCTTCGCAATCTCCGTTTCCCGCTCCTTGCCCTTCTGCTGGTTGATACACAGCACATCGACCCAGAAATACCGCGCGTTCGGCATGTCGCGCATCGCATCCTTCAGCTGCCGCATCTGGAACCCGCACTCCTTCATCGTCGGAATGTCCCACGGCGTCCCGGACTCGTGGTGCAGGCGTGTACCGTCGCGGTATCGACCCCACGTGTACGAAATGGCGACGTAGCCCTCGCCCAGGATGGCAGGAGTGGTTTCCACCGTGGTTTCGGTCTGGCTGTCCCACAGCCAGTTGGGGTGTCCTTTAATCTCGGTCCCAATGTAGTTGAATTCGCCGGCGTGCGCGATCGGGGCTGGTGGCGCGGTGAGTGAGGATATGGGGTGGCTGGTGAGTTCGAAGTTGGCTTTTAGGGCTTCTTCGGCGGGCGAGAGCGTTTCGTTTTCGATAGGGTAGATGTCATTGTGAAAGCACATTGTTCTGAAGGCGGTATTGTTCGATATGTGATATGGGCCGTCCGAGAGGGTGGTGTCGGAGGGGGAATCATGGCTGTCTTCCAGAGCTTGCTCTGTCGGCTGTCTTACAGTTTGGTCTGTGGGATTTTGTAGATGTCGCTGGGATGTCTGGTCTAACAATTGGATGTACGCTTGATCGGCGCTGCGATCTGCAGTGGAATCTGCAAGAAGATCTGACGGGTGGCTTAACATATTATCCGAAATATTGTCGAGTCTATGGTCGAACGGGTTGTCGGGGAGGTCGGTTGAACGGTCCTCTGAATATATCTTGGGACTGCCGTTCGCGTTTTGCCGATCTAAGCCGCGATGTACAGTGGAATCTGCAAGAAGATCTGACGGGTAGCTTGACATACTGTCCGAAATATTGTCGAATATATGGTCGAACGGGTTATCGGGGAGGTCGGTTGAACGGTCCTCTGAATCTATCTCGGGACTGCCTTCCGGGTTTTGCCGATCTAGGCCGCGATAAGTGGCAGACCGATCTGAAGCGAGGCTCAGCGTATAGTCCGAGATATCATCTAGTAAGTGATCCAGAGAATTGTCTGGAGGACTGGCCGGGATATCCTGTGGTGATTCCTGCTGCGATTCCTGGGATTCACGACTCCGATCCCGATGTGCCCTCTGAATTGGAATATCATCTCGGCCTTGCGTCGAGTTAGTATCGAATCTATACGACGAGTTGGATGGCGTAGTCGTGGTGACGGCTTTTACAGTGCTTGGCCCCAAGGTCTCAAGTCCCGCGAGAGCCATGCCTCCGAGTATGCTGACACCTAGAGTCTCATTGTCAAGGCCGGTCCGTACTTCTTTTTGCAGTAGTTCGGATGTGGTACGGCTGGGTTCCGCGGAGCCTCTGTGCTCGAGTTCGACTGAAGCTCGGCGTGCGAGGCTTTGAGCTACGCGGGTGAAAGGATGCATCTCTGATATTGCTGTTAATTTATGCTTGTATTTGGTTTCTGAGCAAGTACGCGTACGTAAGACTGCTTGTTCACTGTCAGGCTTTATGAGGGCTGGTATGCTAGTATATTTAACTCAAGTAGACCTACGCCAGGCAACCCTTGTATTGCAGGCAAGCATGGGGTTCAACCAGAAAATTGGCAAGGCTAGAACGCGGCCGCTATCTAATAATATATCTCCATTCTCTTGCGGAATGCATCACACCTGTTTCATTAACCGAGCGCAATAATCAATCAGCAGCATCTCATTGATTGATAAGAAGTCTAATTGATCAATTACGTTTGCTTTGTCAACTGGATGGTGTTTTAGCGAACTATCTTTGCCGCTTTTACAGACTCCTACTAATAAGATGCAGTCAGCTGACATGCTATGGACACATTCGCAAACGAGAAAAGAGATCCATCTCTTGCGGCTTGACGCTGCCTTGGCGTCAGTCAAGGTATTGGCTGTGCCGGTCACCGATCTGCGCAAAGTGACCGTGACATATGTCCTGAACCACAATCGCAAATGCATTCAATGGGATGGAGGGACTTATCTGTGCCGTTCCCCGTTATGGAGAACAGCAAAACATATACATGGGAATGGAAATTCACCCGCATTCGATACCCGTACCCACCTCTTAATAGCGCTATTATTTCTGCCGGGTAATATATTCGCCTAATGTAATTTTAATTCCGTGCTAGCAAAATGGCGCTAAGGTATTTTACGGTGGGAGGCATTACTAGGTGAGTAGGCGTAGGCCAAAGGGTTACTACTGTTGTAAATGATTGAAATCCAATCTCTCGAAAGTAATGCTCAACAATGCTCAAGAGTTCAGTCAATATCTTGTAAAATTATAACACTTTTCAAATTGTAACGAGTACACTAAGAGCTAGGCTCCGATGAGGTCTAGCAGCAACCTTCCAGGGAGGCTCATTGGTATCCACTGAGGACACCTGCTGAAGACACTTCTATATTGCTGAGCAGGCAATTTGGACGGCGGCGACGGACATATTATTTTCTGAACGCAGCTCAACTCTCAAAATTAAAAATTCTAATGCTCTCAATTTGATAGCTGCTCTTCTTCTTGTCAAGGTCTTGAGCTGAGTGTCCAGAAGACGAACGATTGTATTGAGTAGGTCTAAATACAAGACGAAGTACAAGGAGATAAGGAAGAGAACTGAGAACCATCGCTCTTAAATATAATTGTCCATAATAGCTATTAGCGTCCTTCCGGTATCATGATCCGTATAACACGCGTCTCGTGTCGAGATTTGAGTTTCGAGAATTCGGTATTGCAAACTGGTGCTGTCGAGGGTGCATATTGAATCCCGGGTGTTGTCTGCGGTGGTGTCAGGGTGATGAAATTTGAATCCTTGACACTTCTGATGGCTGTTCTTTTTCTGATAGCTGATGCTCTTCTGGTGGCTGCTCTTCTTCTGCTAAATACTGCTATTCTGATAGCCGCTCTCTGGCCGCCGACTGCATTTTGCATTGATCGATGAGCCCCCGCACTTTGAGTTTGCCGTCCGAATTTTTGTCGACAGCGTACAGGGCTAGGGATGCAGATACAGCACACCCGGATTTGGTCCTCAACCAAATAGTCCTTCCATTGCTAAGTAATTTCGCTATCCGTTTCTCAGTTCTTCCTAGGTCTTGCCATCCAAGAACCCGATTTATGTGCATAGCAACAATAGCGTATAGTTGATAGCCGAGCCACAGATACTGTGTATCTTCAGCTGACCATTGTGCTATAAGCAGTCCGACTGGGAAATAGAGAAATAAGCAGCAGACAAATATTATACACGCCAACTCTCTCACACGATCACCTGCCCAAAGCGAATTTCCGTCTCGTATCGGGTGGCCGTAATGCCTGAAGAACTGGACTATCACAGGCTGCGGCCCTTCAATGACCATGAATTTGTGGTTTGGATCGGCCACCTCGAAAGCTTCCGTTATGGTCATATCAGTCTTCTCGTTATCAGCTACCTTTTGTAAATCTTGCTTTGACATCAGACCTCCTCGACGGACTGCGAAGCCGATCAAGAGTAATTTCAAGAGTAAAGGTATAAGAGCATAGAAACAGTAAAGCAAATTTTTAAGTTTCAGCCCGAAAATCAAGGATGTCAATACTGAAACAAGTTCGCTGAGGATGGCATTGATGATAACTGCCAAGCTTACGCGATCTTCGTTCACACAAATGTTCTTAGGATTTGGCTCCCGGTCGTTGGATGGAATACCGAGTTTCAGATGGTAGACGGGCTGCAGTGATCGGTACGCCTTGCTAGGTTGGTTTGATTCGGCATCCTGCTTTGGTATTTTGAAGCTTGTATGTTTCTCTGCGTCGACGTTGCGCAAGACCTGGATCCAGAAGCCATTCCGCGATTTTTCTGGTATGTGCATTCGCTCCTGGTTGCATCGTTGGAAGTGTTCAATCTTGAGCTCGGAGAAAAATACAGTCCCAAGCATATGACCACGACATGGCCCAGCGTACAAGCCCTTCGCTCTTAGATTTTCAAGAGTCCTAAGAGCGGCTTTATGAAGTGGTCCACCAAGTGTCCCAAGGAAACTCTGTTGTAGTGAAACCCAGAAGTTTAGGTCATTGTTGAATCTCTGAGGCCAAAGTAGCCGTTCCAATAAACATTCTTCAGCCACCTCCGCGCCGATGTATCCTACTATAGCTGTAAGTGCAACTGCTGTGACCGTAGTCATGACGTTCTCGATCGATCTTGCTGAGACGCCTGTTCGACGGTATCACGGGTAGAGGCCCAAAGGATACTTGAGGAGCCTATCGTCGATTACCATAAGGCTGGAGGTACACAGAACATTCGGCCTGATTACTACATCGTGCATATTCACCTGCATAGTACCATGCGCTAAACCGTACTGCGCCCTGCGGCCACATCGCCTGATTCTGCCATTTTCTCCGTGGAGTAGCACACTTTGGCAATTTCCTAGCAATCCTCACCTTTCACCTGACTGTCTTACTATTCTGCTCTTAGACCTTCAACTCAAGTTACTGCCGCTTTAACGATCCTCAAGATGAATAGAGGGTGACGCAAGACCTTATCGAGGTGTTCAAAACCCTTGTGCTCACCCGACCTCAGGGGTAAAGACGACGACGATACAACGCTGTCCGAGTAGTCGCTAAAGAAAGCCTGCTCGGAAGTCTTGATTTCTTCATCTCGGGATCGGGATCGCAAAGTCAATCCTAGGCCGAGCAAGTCATGCGAGAATAAGAAGGTAGGTGATGAAGTCTGACATCATCTCTCACGGCCGAAATAACTGCGAATCTCTTGGCGCAGATCATTTTTCACTCCACTCACCAGCCGGACACACCCCCCAGCCGGACAGTACGAAATGTTCAGGATTCATACTCCAAAATGCGCGCAATATAGCCGCCATGGCCGCGCCCTCAGGCCCTGTTTAGGGACTAAGTCTAAGCGGCTGCGCGCCCCAATATACTCCGCCCTTTCTGGTGTGGATGGAATGCATATAGCGCAATTTTGAGTATGCAATTCGAATATTTCATACTGTCCGGCTGGGGGGTGTGTCCGGTTGAGCATTATATGCATCCTTACTACCACTCGTATATCTTATGCCCCCCAAATATCGCGTTGTGAAGATGAAATTCATAGCAGTTTAGACCGGGTTCTTTTCGATGTCCTAAATGATATCAAATATTGACCTATATGAAATTTAGGTAGGTGGTGGGAAATAATCGGCGCCCCGGGATTCGCAGTTATTACGGTCGTGAGATAACATGTCGCCACCAACACCTGATCCTTCTGCATGCTGGTGATGATGGAAAGGTTTCACGGACTGGACTGTGTCGGGATTCCGGTTTGACTATATTCATTGTCATAGCTTTGCGCAATGCCCATATATATACCCTTTTGTAAGATATATGATCACCTCTTCATGTTCAAAGTATCTCGATGCCTACTGCCTCCTCCATTTCTTTTCGCAGAAGCCAGACCCTCCCCCTTTATTGATATCGAGCAGCATATCGAGCATCTCACAATCCATTCCCATCGTCGCTTCCACCACTCGAAAACATTCTCGCAATGAGCACCATCACACCAAAGCCCACCACCATCTGCGGAAGGGAGGTAGGTCCAGTGGGCTTCGGTATGCTGAGCCTCGGTATGCTAGGTAAGACCTTTTTGAAGCATGCTTCTTCACTACCAAGATAGTGGGAGCAATGGTCTCATCATTCCCATCTTGGACAGACCCAAGTTGACACTTCTATCTGGCCCTCAGGTCTGACCAACCCACCAGTGGACTATGACGCCGCCACCAAAACCTTGAAGACGGCGTTGGAGAGTGGTGCCAACTTCTGGAACGGTGTGAGTGAATTCTTCAAATGACACGCAAAAACCGTACCCGCCCCTTACCCCCAAGACTGTCATTCTCCCCCCTCATGAAATCTTTCACGTTTGGCCCGCCAGCTTCCCGATCGCCAAGAAAACACTTGACCCGGCGAGAAAATCCCCAAAACTGATGTTTAGCGATTGTCCGACACAGGGCCTCCACTACGGCACCGCCACCGCCAACTCCCTCCACCTCCTCCACCACTACTTCACCACCTACCCCGCCGACGCCCCCCGCGTCGTTCTCAGCATCAAAGGCTGCTACACCGCCCCCACCGGCCCGGACCTCTCCCCCCCCTCGATCCGCGCCTCCGTCGACTCCGCCCTCGCCATCCTCGCCGGCACCAAATCCATCGACATCTTCCAACCTGCCCGCCTCGACCCCTCCTCCCCCACCCCACTCGAAGAATCCATCACCACCCTAGCCGACCTCGTCGCCGAGGGCAAAATCGGCGGCATCGGCCTATCGGAGGTATCCGCCCCCACGATCCGGCGCGCCGCGCTCGTCCACCCCATCGCGGCCGTGGAAATCGAACTATCCCTCTTCACGCCCGAACCGCTCGCCCCAGGCGGCGTCGTGGAGACGTGCCGCGACTTGGACATTCCCGTAATCGCGTATTCCCCGCTCGGGCGCGGGTTTCTTGGTGGGGAGTTCCGCACCAGGGCGGATTTGCCGGGGGGGGGTTTCCGGCGCAACATGCCGAGGTTCGCGGATGGGGTGTTTGAGAGGAATTGGGAACGGGTGAGGAGGTTGGAGGGGGTGGCGGGGAGGAAGGGGGTTAGCGTTGCGCAGTTGGCGATTGGCTGGGTGGTTGCGAAAGGGGCGGTGCCGATTCCCGGGTCGGTGAGCGGGGAGCGAGTTGTGGAGAATTGTAGGATGGTGGCGTTGACGGGAGAGGAGATGGAGGAGGTTGAGGGGATTTTGGAGGGGTGCCCCGTGCTGGGGGGGAGGTATGGGGGTGGGCATGAGAGGTTGTTGGATGTGTAGGGGAAAGGGGGGGAGGGTGTGTGAGTGGCAGGGTATCGTTCATTGCTGAATCGGGTGTGTCTGTGGAGGAGTTCATACACTTGATATGCTGAACATTTTTGCCCTCTGCTCTTTCCAAAGAAAAATGAAATGACCCACCAAGAAAATCCAAAATCCGCATTTTGGTCCAGATATTGTAACCACTCTAGCCAAGAACACAAAGAGCGCATACACATATCTCCTTACTCATCCTATATCCCGCCAAGCTACTACAATACACCAACATCCATATCAATACATCTACCCTGCATGAAAACCTTCACAAATGAAACTATCTCCTCAAGATCTCAAACCCCTCCCCCCCCCAAATCTGTCTACCAACCCATGCCCATCCTGCACCCTCATCCTCTACCTCGCAGCAAACCCCCAAGCAAACAAACAACAGGGGTGGCCCTGCCAACTACCCTCACATGACCATCCCACCTCACCCATCCCATCGTCCCGAAACATGGACGTGCTGCTATCCAAGTCTCCAGAAATGAAACACGTAGGTGAAACGAACGATTTGATCGTAAACACCGTCAATGACGAGAAGCGATATGCCGGCGGGGTATCTCGATGAGGCTTTAGTCCTGCGAGGTGGGATCTTTGGCAGGGGACTTCGATATCCAAGTCAATACATATCATCTGCAGAGCGTTCCCGCGTCGGACGCCCGCTTTTTTTCTCCGGGGGTACGGTGCTATCGCTTTGGGGAGATCCAGATGATCATGCAGCAAGATATTTTATCTGCGGGAAAAAATGAAATATATTCAATGCCGGCAGAACCAATAGATTGGATCAATCATTCAAGTACCCGGAACGAGTTGGCGGAGCTGTCAAGAAGAGGCAGTACTGTGTTCGCAAATGCGTCAGGCAGGAACTGTGATCGAAGCAGGGAAGCATGTTGGTGGACTGGGCTTCGAAGAAGGGGGCTAGTGCGTATGTTACCGCGGACGTCGGATCCTGTGGTGGTTCGATTGTACGCAGATAGCTGAGGAGGTGGTTGAAACATGAGATGGGATCATTCGAATACCAAGGCAAAGTCTGGAGTTATTGGAGGGCCAAGACGCTTTGTTGGGGACTGAGCAACCAAATCTTTTCGATCTTGAAGCCAATGGGGAAGAAAAGTGAGAAGGCTAGTTGGGAAGATCACAGATGGGGCTGAGATTGATGGATAGGTACCGCGTATTGAAAGCTTGCGAGCGGGAATACATACTGCACAAACAATCCCACGCGACACGAAAAGCCACCCTTGCCCAGGACTCCGAAGATCAAATCCCAATCCCTGCCGGTGACTCCCGGGCTCCGCGGAACAAGTGACTCACCATTTCCACCGCGCGATCGTAGCATTTGATTTATTCACTCCCAATCCTCTTCGTCTTCCTCATCCCCTTTCCTCGGACTCCCCGGCGCCCGGCTTGTTGCTCCGCTCACAAGATCGTAGCTGGCATCGCTGTCGGGTTGGGATTTCTCATCCTGCGATCGCCGGGGCTCGGTGGGTTTGAGATGGTCCGGGTTCGAGATGGGAGCGGAGGGGTCGGTGATGGTGGTTTGGGAGGCTGGGGAGGCGTTGCCGGGGATGTGGGTATGGGAGGGGCCGGATTTGGTGGAATGGTGTTGTTGCGGGGTGGATGATTTGTCGTCTTCGTCGTCGTCGTTGTCGGAGTCGGAGTCGTTGTCCCAGGAGATGGATTCTGAGGAGTCGGGGAGCGTGGCGCCTATGATTTGGGGAGGGTGGTCAGTGGATGGCCCAGGAAGGGGGGGGGGAATGATAGAGTTAGAGTAATTCACCTTTTAAAACTTCTTTCCTCCTCTTCTCATCTGCCTCGACCACCATTCTCAAGAAGTAGTACCTTGTCCAGAAATCCGCATACGTCACCTGCCCTTCCGGCCCCATTGACCTTTCCATCATCTTCCGCAATTCCTCAAATCGCTCCAGGTCCCCTGCAATCTGGTCCGTCCTGGCTTCCACCAATTTTTCCCTTGTCGGGCCATTTTCTTCGATCCATCTGCCAAACGCGTCGCCTTCCGGATCGTGGCTGAATTTATCGGGGCTGGTGTGGATGGCGTAGAGTTGGGCTTCGAGGCGGGTGGAATGGATGACACGTTTGCCATCCTCGGACTTGCTCTCGAAGAGGACCTTATCCTTCCCATCTGCAGACTTGGCTTGATCGGAGGATGGGGGAGCGATGGAGACGGCGTCTTTGAGGAACGCACCGACATTGGCGCCAAAACGGAAGATGGCGGCGTCGGCGGCTTCTTCGGCCTTCTCGAGGTCGCGCAGCCGTTTAGTGGCCTCGGCGCGGAACTTGGAGAAGGCACCCCCATCATCGTCGCCTCCACTGGCTTTTGAAACACCTGTCTTCTCTCCCCCCTCTGCATTTTCTGCCGTCTCGGACGTGGCTTTTTCCCCGCCGCCTGTTTCACTGCTCGCTTCTTTGACGGTTTCGGCCCCTGAACTCATGCTCCTTGCCCGACTCACTAGGGTTTGCCGCAGGTCGGCCAAGCCCCTGAATGCTCCACCTTCCTGCGATATGGCGGCATTGGCTTCCTGTCGGGCGCCATCGTAGAAAGTGGTGGATTTCTTGGAGACGTCGGAGAAGAAGCCGCCCAGTTTGGCACCCCAGGGAGAGGCGGAGAAGGCGGTGTATGCTTCGCGAAACTCAGAGTTGAGATTTGATGGTGGGTGATTGGTGTCGGAAGAAGGGTTCTGTTTGGCGGCTTGCTGTTGCTCAGGGGTGAGGACTTCTTCCTGGATGTGATCGTAGGCGATGTCCATTATGATGTTTTGGAGAGTGTGGAATTAGTTGCTGTAGGAGTGGTTGATAGATTCAGGTAAAGTGAGGGAGAGATGGCGTAATGTGCGAGAAGAGAAAGGGGTTCCTTCACCCAGACATGAGGAATATATGCTTTTTACTTCAAGTGGGGCGGAAGGGAAGCATGTGATGGAAGCTTATGAGTGATTCTAGAAGTCCAAAATGATTAATTCGGGCAACAGGGAGGGGACCATGAGCTGCAGGAGATAGAATTCAAGGTCAAGAAGTGGGAGAGCCAAGCAACGAGTGAGTATGTTAATGCTCCTGTTCCTCGTGAGACAAGCGTGACGCAAGTAGAAGATGGAGAAGAAGAATAGCCCTAAAGAGGCTGGCGCGGGATCGCATCCGCAAGCGCACGTTCCCTCTCGCGGCTGAGGATTTTGGATTTGGATCTAGGCAAAAAACGTCATCCCGAGGTCCATCGATCATCAACCACAATTTGATGTTTCAACCGTCAAAAAGTGGAGCAAATGTCGCGGTCACACCTTAGGGAAGGAGCATGAGCAAGGGCCTCGGTATCTGCGACCATGCTCTTCGCCATGCGACCTCATCAGCGACCCTTTCCGGTCGATTGTACCCTGCATCAAACGCACATCATGCCTTAGCTTCCACTCACAAACACCCTCACCTCCCACAACGACCATCCCATCCTCCCCTCTCCCCTCCTCGAATCTGCACCACAATCCGCACCCTCACAACATCACCCTCCCTCTCCAGCCATGAAAACCCCCTCAACCTCCCCCGCCGCTCCTCCTCCTCCTCCTCCCCACCAGCAAACGCCCCCGAACTCGCCCGGCGCGCCCAACGCGGCCTCCCCCCGCGCCGCCGCATCCCCTCCGTCGCCCACACCATCGCCATCACCTCCGCCAAAGGCGGCGTCGGCAAATCCACCCTCGCCGCCAACCTCGCCCTCGCCTTCGCCCGCCACGGCCACCGCGCGGGGATCCTCGACACCGACATCTTCGGCCCCTCCGTGCCCACCCTGATGGGTCTGGCGGGCCGCTCCGCCCAGGTGGACGCCGCGGGGAAGCTGGTCCCGCTCACGAGTTTCGGCGTCAGGAGTATGTCTATGGGGTATTTGATGGGCGAGGAACAGCCTGTTGCGTGGAGGGGGTTGATGGTCATGAAGGCGCTGCAGCAGTTGTTGCATGAGGTCGCGTGGGAAGGGTTGGATGTGCTGGTGCTGGATATGCCGCCGGGCACGGGGGATACTCAGTTGACTATCGGGCAGCAGGTGGAGATGGATGGGGGGGTTGTGGTGAGTACCCCCCAGGATGTGGCGTTGAAGGATGCCGTTAGGGGGAAGGAGATGATGGGGAAGGTTGGCATGAGGGTGTTGGGCGCGGTGAGGAATATGAGTGTGTTCACGTGCCCGGGTTGTGGTAGGGAGGAGAGGGTGTTTGGGGGCAATAATACTGGGAAGGCAGTGGAAGGGGGAGGGGAGGAGATGGGGGGAATGGAGGTGTTGGCTGATTTGCCGCTTGATCGGAAAATCTGTGAGGATGCTGATAGGGGCATGCCGACTGTCGTGGCGGAACCGAACAGTGCGAGAGCAAAGGCTTACTTGGACCTGGCGCAGCGGGTGGGAAAGATGGTGGGATTGAAGTCATTGGATGACAACTAGTATCCGAGGAGTCTAACTCGCACAGCTAATTCCGGGTATCTTGCTCACCATCACCCTACCATCAACAGCTTCTGCAAAGCAAGGTACCATTCTCCAGCGTGTATGCTTTAATTCAGATCATAAGCAGCTTCTTTCGAACCATCCAGTCTCATGATCTTTTCTCACTACTTGGACTCGTCCCCAGACCTTCATCCGTTAAGCCTGAGCCAGGTCTCGCCAGAGGACTGCCCTTTCTGCTGCCCTCGCTCCTCAGGAGTCCACTCCATCGTGGCAATGCTGCTGGACGTTTGTTCTGACTGCTGCTCTCGGGAGTGCCGCTCTTTGACCTCGCATCTACGGGAGTGCCACCCCTCGAGGCTACTTTCGAAGGGGTTTGCATTCTCGCGCTATACTCACCATCACCATAGCTGTCGTCGGCATCATCATACTCTTCGTTGCCACGGTACTGGTATTCCTCTCCTCTCCGTTTCACGGGACTCTCGTCGTAGGGATCAAATCCAACACGTCTCCGCGCCTCCTCTCTCAGCCGTTTGCGTTCGTCTGCATCATGGGCTGCTGCGCCTGTGGAGGCCGATTCGGACAGAAAGAACGTAAGTAGCTCGTCCGGAATGGAGAGATGGGGGCTTTGTTGAAATTGCTGGAGTGAGAGGAGGCGAAGGAGAAGCTCAAGCAGGGAGAGAGAGGTGCGGATGGCTGGGGTGGTGAAAGGAAGGGGCGAGGATGCAGATGGAGGAGAGACATGGTTGGCGCGAGGAGATGGGGCCGGCGATGAAGAATTGAGGTTCAGGTCAGAGAGCGAGGAGGTGGTATCTGGACCCTGCGAGGGACTTCGTGAAGGGCGGAGGTTTGAGAGGGGAGAAGGGGAAAGAGTGGGAGACGGAGGATCAGAATCTGGCTGTTCCGTGTAGACCTCGAATGCCATCCACTCAGGATCAAGACCTTGAGGAAGACGCCAGGGGTTGCTGTGGCCGTTTGCTATTCCATGGACATTATCGACCCGACGCTGCGCGATCAACGATTGGCTGTGGTTTTCATTACGAGCGGTCTCAGCCAGCGTGTTCCCATCCTGATTATCCGATCCTTGAGCTCCCCATCGATCCATCATTCGGCGTGGTGGCACAGCATTGATATCTCGCTTGAGTAAGAGCACTGGACTGTTGGTCTCGGCGTCGCTGCCAATGTTTAAGATCTTGCCAGTATCTGCGTAGAAGATTTTCGACAATTGATGGATAGGGACGACCTCTCTCATACCCGCAAGGGGAATATCACCGTAGGCTTCTGGCTGTGCCTCGTTATCTTCAAATGTATGCACTCGATCATCCTCAAGATCTTCAACAATGATGAGCTGATACGCAAACTCGTCGGGTCTGATCTCTCGTCGATCTTGAACTTGACGACCTTGATAAGAGATAGGGTTCGAGCTGGACTCGCCGTTTATATTTTGCACTTGGCTTGGTGAGAAACTTGGTAGGTCATAAATCGAGTCGATGGGAACACGCATCAGTCTGACATCGGCTTTGTGTATGACCTCCTTCCAAGTGGTTTGCCGGACATCGTCTTCGTCTTGTGGTCTCATATGCCCCTGAAACAGCATGTACATGGACAACGTGAAGATTGGCCCAATTTGGACCGCAGACGAGCCCAACAGCCCATACTGCGTGTCACCTGCGGTCAAAAAGGTGCTTGCCTGCAGCAGCCGCGAGGGCGAGACTGTGTTTGGTAGAGTCGATGATAAGCTCGCGCCAGATGCTGTGATGGCAAGATTGATAAAGGGCACAGCATCCTCGATCCGATCCAGTAGCCTTTTGATGGCTTGAACGATTGACTTGAGCTCAGCTGTGTGGCGAGCTTTGTCCTGAGACTTTGTGCCCCGCCGTTGTATCTGCTCTTCGGCATTGGCTGCGGTGGCTAGACGTTGCCCCAGGGATTGAATCTCCCATCTCAGTGTCTTGGTGAGTGTTACGGCTGACTCGAGGGACGTGTTGCCGCGGGCAGATCTAGCAATCTAAGCTCAGCAGGGGCCGCAATCTGTCGAAGTCTCCTCACCTACATCAATTCGATCATGTCGATGGCTGGGGAGATAATCTGTCGTTGTGTCAATCTTGGAGGGGAAATGGGGCAATGATTTTCAGTAAGAATAAAAACGAGCAAAAGCAAAAATGGAACGGCAATATCATTCGGCGTCCGCAGAGCATGTCACAAACCTTGATTTTGCTGTCGAGACGTTCTTGTAGGTCTTGTAACTCCTCCCGTTCATTACCCTCGACAGTCTACGGGGAAGAAATGAGCAGGTTGGACATTGGTTTGAAGTGTCATGGCACACACTTTGAGCAATCTTGCAGATTGCTTAAGGGCATATCCAGCCGTGATCGTGACGCCAGACCGAATTGCATAATTCATAGCCTGCTGGGTGACTTTGCCCAGAAACACGTCCATTTTGATACTGCTTCAAGCGTTTACAGCGCGCTCTCCATCATGACTCGGATGGTATTGATCCAGTCATGACTCTAGCCACTCAAAAAGAGGCATTTGTCTGCTTTTAGAATAGATGCTCGGATGAAATTTGTTGTTGATGGGAGATTCGAGGCATATCAAGGCGCTGGATTCTATTTACGGCTGTTCTTCGGGGAAATTGCCGAATCGCTAGGCCAAATCTGGCTGAGTGGGACATTTGACATTAATTATTGATAGGATTTAAAATCATTCAGGGTTCTGAGAGTCACTGCCAAATTAAATTGACTCTCATTGATACACGAGGTGACTGTTGAATATTGGCTCTTCCTGGCAAGAACTCTCAATCACACAGTCTACCCTCACTTGACCCTGGCCACATTCAACCCCGCCTCTGTTCTCCTTCGCGGCCTTTCCTTCCCTATTCCTCTCCTCACTCTGACGCAATGTCGGGCCTCGATTCCTGGGAGGACGACCCGGCGGCACAAGACGAAAATCTAGCTCAACAGACACAAAATCGCATGAACATCAACGGTCAAGGGCGGGGGAGCAACTTCACGGCCAATGCCCAGAGCTTTCAGCCAGGGGCGCCCTCATTTCAGCCTGGCCAACAGTATCAGCAGCAATATGGTGGCTACGACCAGCCTCAGCCATATGGACAGTACTATAATGCCCAATATGGACACCAGTACCAGCAGCAGCAGTATACGCAGCAGCAAAACTTTCCTCAATATAACCAAGGCTACGGCCAGCAGCAAGGCTACCAACAGCCGCAACCACAATCGTCACAACAACAACAACCACAAAGGATACCTACAATAGCAAAGAGACCGACAGATGGGAGTTCAGGTCTTCCTCCGGCAGCCGCGCCACCTCCGTCAAAGCCTGCCCCCTCCTCTGGACCTGCGCCTGTCAAGACCTTGTCCATAGGAATAGATGAGACGGCACCAGCTGCCAAGACAAAGGTGTTGAGCATCGGGGTACCCACTCCTGCTGCCCCAGCATCGAAGCCAGATGCCTCTGCGGAAGATGGCGCAAAGACAATCGCAGCCAAAGCCATTGAGAAGACCGAGAAATCCAGCACCGGCCCGAATGGGACGACATCACCGTCGCCTTCTTCGGGAAGATCAAGTCCCACAGCGGCAGAAGTGAGGGAGGCTAAAAGGGAGGCGGACGCCGTGGCAAAAGAGCAGGCGGCAGATGTGGACGAAGAGGTCTTGGAAGAGGTGTACGGGAAAGAGCACGTCAATTTGATTTTCATCGGTCATGTGGATGCGGGCAAGTCCACGCTGGGTGGTTCAATCTTGTATTCAACAGGAATGGTGGACGAGCGGACCATGGACAAGTACAAGAGGGAAGCCAAAGAGGCCGGCCGAGAGACATGGTATCTTTCATGGGCTCTGGACTTGACCAAAGAAGAGCGAGCCAAAGGTAAGACGGTAGAAGTCGGCCGTGGATTCTTCGAGACCGAAACGCGGCGATACACCATCCTCGATGCCCCCGGCCACAAAACCTTCGTGCCCAACATGATCGGTGGCGCCTCGCAAGCGGACGTTGGCATCCTCGTCATCTCCGCTCGAAAGGGCGAATACGAAACCGGCTTCGAAAAGGGCGGCCAGACCCGCGAACACGCCATCCTCGCCAAAACTCAAGGCGTCAACAAGCTCGTCGTCGTCATCAATAAGATGGACGACCCCACCGTCGAATGGTCCCACGACCGATACAAAGAATGCAGCGACAAGCTCCTCAACTTCCTCAATCGCCAGGTCGGCTATGCCAAGGCCGACGTCCACTTCATGCCCATCTCCGCGCAAACCACCAAGGGCATCAAAGACCGCGTGCCCAAGGAGCTTGCACCCTACTACGACGGCCCTTCCCTACTCGAATACCTCGACAACCTCAAATCCCTGGAGCGTAAAGTCAAGGCCCCCTTCATGATGCCCATCAACGGCAAATACCGCGACTTGGGCACGATGATCGAGGGAAAAATCGAAGCCGGCCAGATCAAGAAAGAGAACAAATATCTCATGATGCCCAACCGGGAAGAAATCTCCATCTCGGCCCTATACGGTGAGTCCGAGGAGGAAATCCCCGCGGCCAGCTGCGGGGATCAAGTCCGGATCCGCCTGCGTGGGGTCGAGGAAGAAGACATCTTCCCCGGATTTGTGCTCTGCGCGCCCAAGAGACCGGTGCACTGCGTCCAGGCCTTCGAGGCGCAGATCATGCTGCTCGAGCTGAAGAGTATCCTCAGCGCGGGCTTCAATTGCGTGTTGCACGTCCACTCGGCCATCGAGGAAGTCACCTTCGCCGAGCTCCTGCACAGGCTCGAAAAGGGCACGGGCCGGAAGAGCAAGAAACCGCCGCCGTTTGGGAAGCAGGGGATGAGCATCATTGCCCGGCTGGAGGTCATCGGGGGCGCGGGCAAGGTGTGTGTGGAACGGTACGAGGATTATGCGCAGATGGGACGGTTCACGTTGAGGGATCAGGTTCGTTACTCCCTTTTCTTCTCTACTCACTCCTTTCGCTGCTTGGGGTCGTCGTGTTTTTGGGGCAGCATCGCTTGGCTATGAAGCCGCAGCTGACCGTCTCTTGTTCCATCCAGGGCCAAACGATTGCGATCGGGAAGATCACCAAGTTGATCACCGACGAGTCCAATTAAGCGTCCAACTTTTCGAAATCCGACAATCTCGCTCTTACGCAAATCTCATGTAGATCAAATCTTTACCTTCGCAGTCTCGCCGCTCCAAAAGGATATGGGGCCCACCCTCTCGAGCTCCCCCTAGAATCTTCCCGGGCGTTTCCCCTCTTTCCTCCTTCTCTTTCTGCAATATTCAAAAAACATATACATCCCTGACCCCGAATCAGCAACACTTTTCAGAGCGAATTCGAAGAGCCGGTGGGTGAGCTACCATCAGCCCAAACACCGCTTCTAAGCTTTCAATTTTTTCCGTGGCGTCGTCGTTCATTGTTGTAGATGAGCCCAATTTCAATAAAAATGCTAGAGATCTGTGCTGAAACAACTTGGCTTTGAGAATTATTGCCCCCCCTTCTATGCATGACATGCACCGATGCGTTCCGTGGGGTTTGGGAGAGACGAGTAAGTGCCGAGAAACAGGGCTGGGAAGGTCGTTGCGTGTTCAAATATTGTGTGGGAATGCAATGAATGTAGGTCGATTCTTGGATTTATCTGTTGGCCTCTTCCATGGGCAAAGCTGAATCTTGGTTTCTACGCCTTATCTATGTGAAATGTCTTTGGGCGAAACAAGCAACGTGAAAAGGGATATGGATCGATCTTTCGTCATTATCAGAAACATTTGCTTGGTCTATTCTGGCGAGAGAACAACATGGACACAGAAGCGTATGTAGATGTACAAAAGCCGCCCTCCTCTTCCCGTTCTCCCCCTACGAGACTCTGAGAATCATTTACCCCTTTTTCTCATTCCCTCGTATGTCGTCATCTTCGAATCATCCACCTCACACTCCTGAGCACATCGCCATTTCCCTCGCCTGCCTCCTCACGGCCATTCATCCTCAAGCCGACCCCTTGACCCCCTCCATTCACACAAACCTTTCCAGGCCTAAGTCTTTTGTTCTCCTGGAACCCTTAACTCAACGCCTCCCTCAAGACCTCGTACTTGCCCACCTCCTTCCGATCCTTACCGGCCAGGAACCCCACCAGCTGCACCAACTTTCCCCTCGTCTCCTCCTTCAGCTGGTCTTTCGGCTCTGGAGCCAATACTTCAGCGAGGATGGGCAACAGTTGCGGGGTCAGGGAGATGAGCGTAGGTTCTTCTTGCTGATCTGTTTTTCATCGTGCGTCAGAGAACGAAAGCCCAAACAGCAATCACAGACTAACAACATAAAGGGGAGAAAAAGGGGAAAGGGAGAACTCACATAAGCCAACCAAACAGTCCCACACCGGTTCATTCTCATCGAAATCCTCCCGCAACGGCAAGACTTCCTCGATCAACGCGGTGACGACTTGCGGCACAGGGACTTTGGCCGGGTGCCGCATGATCATCCGGCAGACACAGCCGGCGGCGTTGTCCTTCATGCGGGCTTTGTTGGAGGTTTGTAGCAAAGGCTCGAGCTTGGTAAGGATGCTGGGGAACTGCTTGAGGATTGTGGCGTTGTCTTGGGAGTGCTGCTGGAGCAGTCCGACGGCGTAGGCGGCGTTGGATTTCGTTTCGGGGTCCTCGTCGGTCAGACGTTTCATGAGGAGAGGTAGGAGGGTGGAGGTGTGAGGGGTGATCCCCTCCCCGCCCATCGAGCGGATCACTTCAGACACCACACCGACAGCCGTCGCGCGTTCGAATGCTGAGGAGCCGGACGCGTACTTGAGCACGGGTTTGGCGAATATTTTCCAGAGTTCAGAGAAGGAGGGACCAAGGGCGGCAGCGAGGCCGCAGATGGTGTCCATGGCGGTGTCAATGGTCAGCCAGTCGTATTCGGAGGTTTCGTCCAGGGAGAGGAGCTCGGCCGCGTCGGATTCGTCGCCGAAGTCTTTTTGGCAGGGGTGGTCCTTTGTGAGGATCTGAACGAGGGTTTCAGTGACGGGTTTGAGAGTGGTTGGGTCCGCGATCAGAGAAGGGCCCGAGGCTTTGAGGGTGGCGGCAATGTTGCGGTTGATGTCGGTGATGAGGGCTCTATTGTAGGCAGGGGAGCATTAGTATGACCTCGATCTTTGCTGGGATTGAAAAGGATGGTATGTGATATAGGGATGATCAGAGGTAGATATTCTCGTGTTCTCAGCAATTGCATGGAATGCATATGAGTGAGCTGGGATTAACGAAGTGTATGTCATCAGGAAAGAAAGGGGGTAATTGTCATCATGCAATGACCTCCAAACATACCTATCTGTCTCGTTCTCCCACATTGCAAGGGTAGCTGTCATTATGAGCTCTCCAAGCTTCTTGACCTGTGCACCAGGCTGTTGTTGGAGTGGTATGCCAGGTTTCCATTTGCTGATCTCATCGGGCTGAAGCTCCCAGACGGCAGCATAGGCTCGGAACAGGGTACTCAATGCGGCTTTCTGTAATCCTTCATACTCATGTTCGACCAATGGTAAGACTGCCTCAATGGTCTTCTCCATGTACGGAAGATAGTCTTTGGTCGCATGAGTCAGGATCTCACCGAGGACTTCTGCAGCGATCTCTTTTTCTTGAGCTACAGCAGATATTACTTCTAGATCGTCGTCCCATTCGTCGTCGTCATCGCTTGCATCGGCCAACTCGTCGACATCAAGGTCTTCAATGTCGTCAGAATCGACAATAGTATCGGCGGCTAAAGCGGCGACCTTGATCTTTTTGCCTCCTATGGTGATCTCTTTGCCTGCCAGATCAGCATTCTCCTCGCCTAGATCAACCTCGAGGTCGGTTTCCTCTGTTTCCAGCGACTCGAACAAGGCCTTTACCACCCCTTCAATGAATGGCTTGAAGTCGTCTTTGTAGACCTTGGCCATCATTGCCCAAAACAGATAGCTCGTCTCCTTCAGCTTGGGATGATCGAGATGAAGACCTTCATCAGTGGCTTGCATCAAAGGTCGGACGTATTTCTGAAAAGCTTTTGGTCCCACGGCCATGGCCATACTGCCCATCGCATCGATTGTCTGAGATCGAAGATCAAGCTCATCTGAGCTATCCTTGAGCTCGACAAAATCTTGAAGGGCGTGCATGGTCGGCTCGAAGTAGGGTAGGAATCCTTCTTCAGCTATTGAACCTAGCGAGCCAGCGGCGCTGACAGCAGCACCTCTAGTCTTGAGATCCGGGATAGAAAACAACTTGGTGAAACGGGTCATGAATTCGGAAAGGTAGGGTTTGACCTCGCTTGCCTCAAGACCATCAACCACTGACTCGATGCTGTTGCAGCTGGCCTTGATTATGTCCAGATGAACTTTATCATCAAGACCCTTGAGACCTCGCATCGCACTGTCTAGGTGCTTGACAAGTATTGGAATGAGCTTCTTATGCTCCTTGCCGACTTCTTCAGCAAGCTCTTCGGAAACTCGCATGACGCCATCCAAGGCAGCTCTTCGAACCTTCATCTCGCCGTCTTCCAAAAGTCGGAAGATTAGGGGGAAGATGTCGGGTAGTTGAGTTGCAATGAAGTCAGGTGCTCCCTCAACCACCATCCCCAAAGCCATGATCCCTCCTTGTCTCCTGTCTGGGTCAGGACTGTTGACGTAAGGTCCGAGTGCATCCAACAAAGGGACGACAACCTGATTGGGTGGCAGAGAAGATGCCATCTCATCAAGCAGACCCAATGCAGATCGCGCCGTCGTCACGTCCTCGTCATCCTCGGACATGGCATCACCAAGCTCAGTCGCAATTTCCAAGCACATGAGGGTAATCTGTTGGCCCACCTTCAAAGACTGCATCTTCATCTTACGATAGCGCATGCATTGCATGAGGAAAGATATTGCCTGCGTCCGCATATCTTCTCCCAATGACTTCTCGGAGGCGACTTTCACCATGAACTGGGTTAGATCGGCAAAATGCTTGTTCAGCACAGTCGAATCGCAGCCTAAGAGGGTCTGAAAGACCTCAAAACATTGGGTCGTCCGATCCTCATCCCCCGCCCCAATTGCCTGCTCCAAGACTGCCACCATATCTGGGACGAGATCTTGGACCAGCTTCAAGGATGCCGGGTCTTCCTCGCTATCCAGTGCAATAGCCAAGCGGCTGATTGCCAGCATGGTGTTGATCCTCACTTCGGCGCTTTGTGAGTCATGGATGGTCCTCTTGAAAGTAGCAAGGAGCTCCTTGTTACGATGCTGCATGGCCTCGCTGATGGATTCTAAGCCCGTGAAGAGTAGGTAGGTGCCGACTTCTCGTTGTCTTGGTTCGTTGCTCTTGGCAGCTCCGAGCAGTTGATCGAACACATCTGGCCACTCATTATCTTCCAGGTCGATCTTCGCGATTGCAGTGATGACCCGGGAAGCAGCATGGCGGACGATCTGCTCATCCTCTTGAAGAGTGCCTTGCAGCAGACGTTGTCGGAGCTGGGCTCGTACTTGGGAGGAATATGATCGCCAATGCTTGGGCACAAGAGAGCGGGCTTGAGAAGCGGCCAATTGCCGTTGAGGAGAGGGTTCATCGGAAAGGAGGAGTTGGAGGAGGACGGTGAGGGACTCAGGAAGAGGATAGTAGTCGGCTTTGAGTGTCGCTGTCGCGGACTTGACGCGGTCCGTGTCCGGAGCTAGGATCTCAGAGAAGACCCGAAGGAATTTCTGTTTGTCCATAGTGAATGGTATTCGTCGAAGCGGAAACGGTGGGAGAAGTTGCAGAAACAAAATGCAGCTGGCAAGAAGGGAAATATAAAATATAAACTGTAGTGGAGCTGGTGAAGCGGGTAAATCGTGGGCGCAGGACATCTCCTTATCGATAATCAAATTTTAGGCGAGCCTGCCCAAATCGTCATTGCCGCGGAACCCTCCCGCACATTATTCATGATTATTTTGTTTTGAAGAAGAAATTTGCACCTCCAAGCGTTGTCAAGGCTGTCTACGCCTCTGTCATTCGTGCCCAAGATGTCATCCTCTCGAATTCACAAATCGCTCAAATCCCAGATCGCAGATCTTTCGGATCCTACTCCCATAGGTGCGCAACCTACTCGATTTCCCAAGAAGCCCGCCAGCTGGTTCTAACGTGTGCGACAGACTACGACCCAGAAGACCTCGAACATCGCAACCCATTCGACTCCGGCTCTGATGATGAGGAGGATCTGGCAGATAGTGACGATGCGCGTGAGCACTATGTGCCTGTGGGGTAGGGTTGTTGTCCTATTTCCCTACACCATCAAGGTTCTAAGTCCTGTTGCAGGAAGAGCGCTCTAAGAAAGGCGAATGACTCCGCGCTCGATGATGATCCTCGCTACCAGGGGGGAAAGGTCGGCAGAAAGGACATGCTTGAGTCTTCAGATGACGAGGACGTCGATGATAGCAATGAGGATGAAATCACGGAAGATGAAGGCGCAAGTGACCTGGACATGGCAGGCGCAGACAACGATCATTCCGTCTTGTCCTCGTCGGCATCTGAAAATCCACTCGACCAGGCTTTGTCAGATGCTGCCGACTCCGATGCCAATTCCAGCAGATCATCCACACCCCCGGACCGCGACCAATTCGACCGAGAGGCACTGCGCGAGATGATGGCTACATCGAGCTCTTCGCTGAAACAGACGCTCACTGCCTCTGCCCGCGCCGACATTTCGAAAGGTCGCGCCTTGAAGCGTCAACGCAGCGCGTTCGACTCCCTTCTCAACACACGTATGAAGATGCAGAAAGCGCTAACGGCAAGCAATGCCATCTCGACCTCTTCGCCCGCTGCGGCGCCTACCAATGGGGATACACCGTCAGACAATGCTACAGCAATCAAAGCGGCGGGAGATGCTGCTCTGCAATTATGGAATGGCCTCAATGATTTGCGGTCTTCGCTTCAGACGGATAGCAACACCCGCCTTGCATCACCAAACGCGCCTTCCACAGCCCGCGATATGTGGTCGCGCATGCAGAGGAACGAGTCTACAATGCTCCTACATCGCAAGGCCACCCTTGATAAATGGTCCCGCAAGACTGCCCCCCCAGCGCCATCAACAGGTCCCAAGTTTTCGCGAGAGATTCAGAGACCATTGGTCGATGTACTGGATGGACAACTCCAAGGGTCGAATATGGACCGGCTCATGGCGAGAAGCCAAGTAAACAGAGATTCCGAAGCGACAGGAAATGAGGATGATCGGATCTACGATGACACCGATTTCTACACCGGCTTGCTGAGAGATCTCGTTCAGGGGAGGATGGAGGGCACCAATACCGCCAGCGCCATGAATGGAAACGGAGATGTTGAGCTGATGGGGGAGTTAGGAAGAGGAAAGCATAAGGTGAAGAAGGTGGTGGACACGAAAGCAAGCAAAGGGAGGAAGATGAGATATCAGGTCCATGAGAAGTTGGTGAGCTTCATGGCTGCGGAAGATAGGGGTAAGTGGGGCGAGAGACAGAGGGAGGAGCTGTTTGCTGGCTTGCTGGGTCGGAGCGTTGGGCTGGCAGAAGATGAAGATCTGGATGGAAAGAACAGAGATGAAGATGAGATGAAAGGAGAGGAGTTGAGGTTGTTTGGTTGAGTCGATCCACCAGATATAATTTCAGACATACGAACCAGCCCCATCAATGGTATCAATATATTTTCCAGGTCTTACTCGACGCAGGGTTTGAAAAGCTCCCTGGCGACGATGATCTGGAGTTTCGGCATGTGCCGGACAGCAGCAAGCGGCGTCAGGTCCATGTGGCCGAGATGTAAGATGCGGTCATGGAGCATGACATTAGTTACAATCATTAGGTACTTCACTCATCACATCAAAACATCTCATCGCCTAGTGATTGAAGATCGATTGACATTTTCAATTACCCCTTTCCTTGCCATTCCTAGCTCTTCTGTCCAATTGCAGCCTCGATTCAGCCATCTCCGCCCGATCACGGCGCCCGCCCTGGCCCCCTGCGTCCATTCCGCCACACTCGAGATCCCGTGGGCCCGCCGGAGAATTCAACGCCCTACATATTAAATGTCCAATATTAATTGAACATGGCCACTACATTCTCTTCCTCATCATTCTCCCTCAAAGCAGATCTTCTAGCCTCGCGACTACAAAAGTCTTGCTTGCCTTCCCACTACTTCCTGAGAGCTCAATCATCCAGAAAGAGCCAGGCAGACCTTGGAGGACGCTCAAAAAAAGGCATACCATCACATCGGACAATGGCCACGACCACGACCATGAAAGCTTTGACTGTCGACAATATCAATCAGCATGTCCGGTCTGCGCAGTATGCCGTGAGAGGTAGGTACCTTGTCATTCGCCCATTGCCCCTGTCTATCATCCCATATTGTTCTACAATCCATGGTGGCGAATGTGCAATCTCTACATGAATCGTTCTCTCGAATCTACTGCTGATACTTCATCCCCCAGGCGAACTCGCCACCCGAGCAGAAACCTATCGCGCCCAACTCAAATCCGCCCACGATCCGCCTACTCCTCCCTCCGACTCCAACAAATCCCTCCCCTTCGACACCGTCATCTCCGCCAACATCGGCAACCCGCAGCAGCTCGACCAGAAACCCATCACCTTCTTCCGCCAAGTCCTCTCTATCCTCGAGAACCCCGCCCTCCTCTCCAACGAAGCCGCCCTCCAATCGGCCTTCAACTACCCTTCCGACGTCATCGACCGCGCCAAACGCCTCCTGGCCGAAGTGAAGTCCGTGGGCGCATACTCGCAATCGCAAGGCGCCCCCGGGATCCGCGACTCCGTGGCCAAGTTCATCGAGAAGCGCGATGGCTTCCCCTCGGACCCCTCCACCATCTTTTTGTCCGCAGGCGCGAGCTCGGGGGTGAACACCCTCATGAACGTCATCTGCTCGAAACCGGAGACAGGCATCTTGGTGCCCATCCCGCAGTACCCGCTCTACACCGCCACTCTATCCCTGCTGAACGCGCGGTGCGTGCCATACTACCTCGACGAGGCGAGTGGCTGGTCCACGAACATGTCCGCCATCCAGGACGCCTACACCAAAGCCAAGGACCAGGGAACCGACATCCGCGCCATCGTCGTCATCAACCCGGGCAACCCCACAGGCGGCTGCCTGCCCGCCGACGCCGTCGCGGACGTCCTCCGCTTCGCCGCCGACAAGAATCTGGTCGTGATGGCGGACGAGGTCTACCAAACCAACGTCTTCATCGGCGAATTCACCTCCTTCAAGAAATCCCTCCGCCAGCTGCAGTCCCAACCCCCCTCCTCCTCCTCCTCCTCGTCCGAAAAGGAAAAACTCGACAACCTCGAGCTCGCCTCGCTCAACAGCATCTCCAAGGGCATGGTCGGCGAATGCGGCCACCGCGGCGGCTACTTCGAGCTCACCGGCTTCGCCCCGGCCGTCGCCGCCCAGATCTACAAGTTCGTGAGCATCATGCTCTGCCCCCCCGTCATCGGCCAGTGCCTCGTCGAAATGCAATGCAACCCCCCCTCCCCCGGCGACCCTTCCTACCATCTCTACCACGCCGAATACGAAGGCATCAAGGCCGGTCTCAAGGAGCGCGCGACCGCGCTGTATGAAGCCTTCCAAACCATGGAGGGCGTGCAATGCCAGAAACCCCAGGGGAGCATGTATCTCTATCCGACCATCAACTTGCCCCGCAAGGCGATCGAGGAGGCGGAGCGCAGCAACAAAAAGCCGGATGAGTTCTATTGCGGCAGGTTGTTGGATGCCACGGGGGTGTGTGTGGTGGCCGGGTCCGGGTTCGGGCAGAAGGAGGGGACCTTGCATTTCCGGACGACGTTTTTGGCGCCGGGGACGGAGTGGGTGGGCCGGATCGGGAGGTTTCATGAGGGGTTTATGGAGGAGTTTCGGTGATTGGGGGGGGGAGGGGGGGGTTTAACCACGGTATGACAAGGGATGATTGGGATAGGCGACATGTGTGTTGAAGGATGAGATGGGAATGAGATGAATGAATGAATCAGGATATGTCTCATCCATCGCCGCTTCTTTTTTGTACATATACCGGGAAATCATGCTCCAGGAACTCTACTCGTGTCCCCCATTTCCCAAACATTCTGCTTCCCTTTTTCCCCCTTCCTCCCCTCCACCCGCCCTAATCTTGCTAGATTGCGTCCCAACTACTCGTCCTCCTCAATCCACTCCCCCTCCCCCATCTCCATCCCGACACCACCATCCTCAATATCATCCGGCCCCACAAACCAGCTATCCTTCAAGAAGCTCGCCGGCAACAGCAATTGACTCGCCCGCACCCTGCGATTCGGATCCCACTCGTGCTCCTCCGCTCTTTCACCCTCTTCGTCTTTGGTGGTGCGCTCGTGGCTTCTCCATCCCACTAAGGGCGGGGAGAAGCCCGGCGGTGGTGTGGGCGGTCGTATTGGCGAGGGGGAGGACGGGACGAGGATGTGCGGTCCGTCATCATCGTGGCGGTGCGGGGTGAATTGAGGGGGTTGGGTGGGCGAGGCGGTGGTGGTGGCTTGCGAGGCGGGGACGTGGGGGGTTTGGGGGAGGGAAGCCGGGGGAGGGGTATGCTGGCTGGGTGGAGGTTGTGTGGGGGCTATGTCCTTTTCGTTGTTCGTGCTGAGTAGGTGAGGTGGTGGTGGTGGTGATGATGGTGGTGCTGGTGGAGAAGAGGAAAGGGCGGGTTGCGAGGAGGGGATGTATTGGAGCTGGGATGACGAGGGCTGGTTCTTGTCATTGTCCTTTGGTGTGGATGACGGTAGTGGAGGCTGTGGATTGATTGTTGATCTTGGAGGGTGGTAGGTGTGCCATCCGGCTTCGTATTGGGAGTCGGTTTCCACGGCCAGGAGGGGTAAACAGCGTGCAGCAAGGGAATCGATGTCTGATTTATGCGGTGGAGGAGATGAGGGAATAGATCCCAGTGGAGGCTCATTCACAGGGCTGATCTGGTCCGGTATGCGCGCGTTCGAGTAAGCAGGGTGGGAAGAGCGGTTGTGTCTTTGCGGGGACGAGGTATTGACGGGCTTGATAGGTACAGCGTCGGATTCTTCGAGTGGTCTGGTGGTGATTTTGGATCGCAACGCACTCGGCGATCCACCGGCCTGCTTCATGACTCTGTTGTCAATCGACGCTTCTCCTTGAAAGGATGTTTGGACTTGGACGCGCGAGGTATCAAACTCTTCTAGATCTTGTCTTCGATGCAAGCGTTCCTTCTCGTCTTCGTCTTGATCCTCGTCTTCAGTCTCCATACTGTCCGCCACTTCCCTCGTGCTTAGGCTTCTAAATGCTTTGGGCGTACTTGCGATTGGGGTTCGAAGGTTCACGGACCGCTCTGTCAGGGGCGATCTTGAGGTGTCTCTTTTCGATGAACGTCGGCTGAGGGCGAATAGTGGCGTATCTAGAGGAGATTGCGAGGATGGAATTTCCTTTCGTATCGGCCGCTTGGGTGTCGTGGTCGGAGGTGGCATGGATTGCATGTCTTTGACGGCGGGGCTTTCACGACTCCGCTGGTGCACATTGTGGGCTGTCGTTACGGGTGAAGATTCAAGTATGTCCCTTTTCGTGTCACACTTGCTCGACGGAGTCTCAGTGATCTTCCTCCGCTTCGGGCTCCTCAATGCTAGAGGGTCATTTGCCACGTCCACTTCCTGTTGCGCCTCTTCATATTCCAATTCTGGGTGATATAGCTCGGGATGATACAGCTGGTGAAGGAGAGGCATCTGGGTGATGGTCTGTTGTGGCCTTGTTGATTTTGATTTTGATTTTGATTTCAAGCTCGGTTTGGAGCTCGATTTCGAGCTCGACTTTGCAGATGGTGTTCGCTTCGACGGATTTGCGCGAGTGGAGGCTGGGACATATGTCTGCTGGCTTTCTGGAGTTGACTGGCGGATAATGGTCGGGCGTCCGCGATTTCTAGTAGTTGGAGCCATGACGGACGGGAGATTTAGATGAAGAGAGCGGACTTTTGTCAATATTGGAATCAATATTGAATTCGCGGTGGACGCGGAGAGGCGCGTCGGCTCAGCCCTAAACACCTGACGTCATCGCCTCCGTGAGTTCGCCGAAACCATCTAAACATTGAAGGTTTTTGATTTTTCGAGGCGGGTTGGAAGCAAGGAAGGAAACATATGAGACACATTCATCAGTTCTGCTATCGCTGTTCAGTGCTTCGAATTGCCTCTATTCAACGCCCCCCCCTCCCCCATCTCAGCCCCTTTCACTCCCCCTCAACCTCACTGCCTGGCCGTACTTCTGCAACTTCGTAATCAAAGCATCACCTTGCTTGACCACGTCCGCATACTGCTTGTTCTTGTCATCGGGTCGGTTGGTCTCGATGATACCGTTGACACGATCGATCGTACACGGAATGCGATCCGCTGCAATGAACTTGGCTAGATCGCTAGCAGCACAGTCAGTGGGGACTGACCACAGCACATGAAAGGGGGGGCCATACCGATCCAAAAAGTCCACGGAAACGCCAAAGTCAGTCGCCATGCTTTGCAAACCCACAACACGGTAACTCTGCAACAGCTGTTGATAGGCCCGTAATCTCATCTCTCGCACGAACCAACCCCGATGCTCGTACAGATAACGATCCTGGCCCAAGAAGTTCTCCTCCACTGCAGCCAGCGCTAAGAAGAATGACTGGTAGTTGCCAACGTACAGACTTCGCACCAAGCCTGTCAAGGGGCTGAAGTCCACCGGCGCCTCCGCTTCTTGCGGTGCCGTGTCCTGACCCAACGTCGTCAAGTTCACGGCTGTCCCAGCGGGTGTTGGGGTGGCGGAGGAACTGTCCTTCATCTCCTCATCGCCCGCGCCCGGGCCTGCTGCCATCTTCCCGGACAAAGCAGATAATTTCTCCTCTCCATCTCCAAGTATAGCTCTGATCTCAGGTGCGTCCACCACTTTCGACTTGAAATCAACTCTCTTCAGAGATATTGAGCCGGCGAGGACCGAGTAGACCACAAGGGACGAGTAGGAACACAATTCGTAGCTAGTGAATGTGGAGAGGCTATCGAGGAGTAAGGGTGCGGCCAAATTGTACGAGCGGATTGTGAGCAGGTAAAGACCCTGATATGCCTTGAGGCGATTTCGTCGATCCCAATCGCCGCCACTGTCCACCAGCGTCTTGGCGCGATCGATGCTCTTCTTCACTCCGATTCGGTCGTTGAAGAACATTCCCAGACGTATGATGGCGAGCACTAGATCGATCTTGGTGCCAAGGGGTCCCGTCTTCTCGAATTGAGATTCGTAGGCTGTGGCCGCTTTCTCCTGGCTGCGCATTAGTATTGTGGACGGTAGACAAGAAACAAGGACGAGGAT
This sequence comes from Ramalina intermedia, assembly GCA_003073195.1. Classification (NCBI taxonomy): domain Eukaryota; kingdom Fungi; phylum Ascomycota; class Lecanoromycetes; order Lecanorales; family Ramalinaceae; genus Ramalina; species Ramalina intermedia. Next base: position 79,788 of record PEKF01000047.1, on the reverse strand, counting down.
TACGTTGTCACCGATCCTCGCAAAGAATTCTGCTCTCCTGCCTCTCGCAGCAGACACCTCGCTATCACCCGCCTTCTCTTCAGCCTCCTCCTCTTCCTTTTTGATGGCCTCTAGCTCCTCTTCATTTTCCGCGACGAGCTTCTGGTATAGCGACTCGTCCCATGGGAAGTCAAAGCTGCTGCTGCCTCTCCTTCTCGGAGGCCCAGTAGATGCACCATTGGATTTCCTCGCATTCGGAGCTGTTGGTCTCCGTGCAGAGCTTTCACCGGAGCCGTTCAAGATGCCTTCGGTAGGATGGGCAAGGTAGCGGTAGAGCGGCGCCATCTTCTGCTCGGAGATGGCATTCTGCAGCTTCTGAAGCGACTTTTGCTTGGTAGATGGTGTAGAGGAGGAGTTGGAGAGGATGAAGATGTCTTGTGCGAGGGAGAGGTTGGGATATTTGGCGTATTGAGGATCGGATCCCATGATGGCCAATTTGATCACGAGGCAATGGAGCCCGTCTGATGGAAAAGGAAGATGGTCGAGGGAAGGATGATGAGCACAGGTGAATACTGGAGAAAGAGCGAATAGAGCTACAGCTTCTACAACACTTTCGACTCGTAAACCTCACTCGTATTGTAACTTTCGAACGATAGCACGGCCCCACTAATCCGTACTTTGGTTTTTAATTTCAAGGCTTGTATTTCTATAATCTGGCGCGTCGTGTCCGAAAGAAAATTCCATCTTTGCTTCGTGGAATTTCAACCAATGACTAGTCAATATCACCATTCTGATAAGTCTGATCCTGCTATTTCGCTGTCTCATCAGCTCGTCACCTTGCGTGTCATAGTCAACCCTCCAATAATGGGCTGCACATGAAATCAAGTCGGAACCGTCATTCATCTCTACGAAAAGCGCGATGTTGGTGTAGGTCATGCCTGTGTCGTGTCATAGAGTACAAACGAGACCGACGATACCAAGATGCAAAACAGCAGCCATGGCAGCGTATACTTGTGATACCTGGGTCCGCTCCACTTGAGTAGCCCAAGGCGAAGGCCGCGCTATCCCGTAATCATCGCATGAGATAAAAGACCTTCGAGAAGGCCAGATTGTCTTGCTAAACGTCATAGGGTAGAGTTGCTTCCAAGCTTGAAATAGATACTTCATCCACAGAAGGGCCAACGGCGGGAAGCCCCCACGAGTAGCCCAATACACCATCTTATCTTGCCCTGGCTGCGAGACAGCGGCCTGCACAGCGCGTATCACTCCAAACAAGCATAAGCAGAAGAGGCTTGAGAGGTAGAAGAGGTGAAATTGCTCTGCACCAGTCTTCTTCTCCACATCGTTCCCAGGGGCATTTGGTGGTCCGTAGTTCTCCTTGCCTGGCGTCGCCTTGCCTGAGAGGCCGATCAGATTCCTCAGACGGTCGACCGTGATGTCTGGGAAGCAGAACACGAAGTAGGCCTGGATCTTGTGCGGCACCAAGGCTATCGGGTTCCACATCCCGAGCATCTGGAATGTGAAGTTGGCCGCGCGACATTGGACGTAATTGGACGTAAGGGCTGCGCTAAACGAGAGGCACTCGAAGAAAAGCAACAGCCGTAGTTGTCCTGGGGTCTGATACTCAAGTATTTGAGATCCTCGGATGAGCAGCAAGGGTACAAGGGGTATGCTGAGCCCGGACACCAGAACGGTGAGTGTTCCGGCAACACAGGCGATTATGGGACCAATCGCGCTCTTCCTAGCTGTTTCTCCCTCCGCCCGCATATTCAGGAGCGCCTTGATACTGTATAGGCCTTCGCCAGACCAACGTTTTTGCTGGGCTATGTGATCATGAACCGAACTTGGAACGGTCCCCCACTGCACATCTTCATGAACGTATGCTAGCTTCCAACCGGCAGCTGCAAGGTAGACTGCTGTTACGAACTCCGTGTCATTAGGAAACCATCCGATTTGATCGAGCGCGTCTCGTCGCATGACAAAGCCCGAGCCGGTACACCATGTTGAAGAAACGCAATCTTTGATCGGCTCGACTGCATCCATGAAGAAGGACACGTTTTGCGTGAATGGGTCAGTGCTCGGTATGTTGTAGAACCGCTGTGGTGGGATCGCGAGCGCAACTCGGGCATCTGTAAGCAAGTAGACCAACATGGTCCGTAGCCAAGCACGCTCGGGCATCATGTCAACATCAAGTACGGCGACGAACTCCGCCGGACCTAAGTTCGCGAGGTATTCGAGGCCATGGTTCAGATTTCCAGTTTTCGCGTACTTCGGCCCAGACTCCCGTTTCTGACGGGAGGTATAGAACAGAGTGTCCGGTTGACGTCCTTTTGCAATCTGGTCAACCCTGTCTTTCACTCTGGCATCGTCCTTGTCATCCAGTAAGAAGATACGATATTTATTGGTGGGGTAGTCAACACTCAGGACAGCCGTCAAAGTTTCAGCAATCAGATCCAAATCCTCTCCACAGCAGGGGATGAGAATGTCGACGTTTGGCACGTCATCTCCGTCGAGCCTCCGAGGCGGCCGGAGTTTCGCCTTTCCCAGAGCGGAGGCGGTCTGTAAATTGAACAACCCGGTCGCGACTGAGTCGTCAGCTATGGAAGTCGCAGGGCAAAGAACGAAACCCACGAGCATTGAAGATCTCGATGAACAGGAAGAGACCGGTTGCCAAGGTATGCGTACCTACGCCCATGAACAATGTGATACGACACACTATGTACAGGGCATCCGTGAGTATGCATAAGAGGGCCAAGTACGGTGCTTGTGTGAGGTATTTGAGACGTGTTTGGGCAACCCTGTTGCTCTCTTTGTCGGTCAAGGTCACGATGTTCTTATCTGCAAGATCGCAAGCCATGATTCAGCAAGAGAGCTGGCCTGGGAGCGTTCGAAGGGCTAGATGATGGAGTGGTCAAATAAAGGCACTCGTCGAAGGTGTTGAAAGCTTTGAGGAAATACTTGATCAAGGTTGACTTCACCTCGACCTGAGCAGCTTGGTCAGGTCAAGTTTAAATGAGGCCCCTCAGCACTAGCTCGCCCCTCATCGTCACTCGGGACGTCCAAGATTGCGATTTAAGTGCACAGCTCGAGACATCATCGCAGAAGATCGGAATACCGGTGGTGCAATCGGATGGTTACTATCCATTTAGCGCGATGCACAGGACGGACTATCATACGGTCCCTGGCCGCCGACGATAGAAGGACGGCCGTTCGAGCTCCACCAACATAGCCCACTATAAAAAGCCCAGACTTGCAGTGCTGGAATTCCAGTTGACCCAACGGGGAAAAACTCGACGAGGGTACAGGTCTCGCAAAGACTTTCTGTGTGTGCACTCAGTTATTCTACTTTGTTAGCTGTTGCTGCGTTGGGCTGACCGGACTGGTAACGCTGTTTGCAATGTGAGGGTTGAGCTGCAAGTTGTGGATGGGAGCAATGGACTGGTATTTCTCAGCTGCTTAAACTGCTTCATCAATCTCGATCTGCCAGGAGGCGCTAATGCACGCGCGCAACAGAATCCGGTTAGTGGTCAATCTTCGAGGAGTCTGGGGCTCTCACGAGGGTCGCCTGCATGAACGACCGATGATCTTGTCTTGTCCCGAAGATCACTGGAGCTTATCGGGAGACTGAGACTGAGATGCAGGAGACCGAGATTGAGCTGCAGTAGACCGAGATACGATTGAAATGCAGTATGTAGCATGCAGCGCTAGCATAACGCCCGCACCACCGGAGATCGTCATCCACACAATCTCATGGCTTCACCCCCAGGTTTGATAAATGTCTGCGTTGCCCTCACTCCGGAATCGGAATACCCATCAATCAGATTTTGTCAAGCCGATTGAGGTCTTGCTCCTCAATCTTTGGTCACTATGAAGTTCCTATGTCTCCATGGAACTGCAACAAACAGCGATGTTAGTCGTCTCTCCCTAGCGTAGCGCGTGTGTCCCTGCTGGCTGACGACGAATCAGGTCTTGAGAATGCAGCTGAGTAGGTTTCGAGGCAGCTCTGTCTGGCTTGCATCGAGGGTACTAACATCTTAGCTCCACTCATGTATGAGCTGAACAAAAGTCAGACGGCGGAGTTCCACTTCCTCAATGGACTTCACGAGGTGCCTCGCTTTCCCGGTCTGGACAGTCAACACCGAGGACCCTTCTATCGTTATCTGGACGACGGCGCCCCGGACATCGCCCGGCTTGCTACGGTCATGCAGGATATACCTTCCTCGGCCAGAACACCTGAAGATATGTGTCGAGTGTTGAAAGGTGTGGGTGAAGAGAAGTTCAATCCACAAGACGCCGTCAATCACGTCCAAGACTTCGCCGATAACAGTGACCTGGGACCGTTTGACGGATTGCTGGGCTTCTCCGAGGGCGCCCTCGTTGCCGCTAACATCCTTCTGGACCAGCAGCGGACGTCGACAAAACGCCCATTCAAGTGCGCCATCTTTTTCAGTGGCGTTCCTCCGGCCAGGGCGGGCAACGCGGGTCTCTATCTTGCAGATGAATGCGGTCAGCTTTTCAGAAGCCCCACGGTGCATTTCCTTGGCGCCAAAGATTCTGGCAAGCATGCAGGTGTGGCGCTTGCAAACCTCTGCACCAGTGACAATGCAGTGATCTACGATCATGGTAATGGTCATGAGATTCCCCGAGCACCGGCCCTTACCAAGCGTATGGCCCAGCTCATACGTGAGATGGTTGCATCCATATAGAGCAAATGCTATGAGAAGATGCCTTAGCTTCACAGGAAGCAAAGGATTGAAAAGTCTCAACGTCCAATCCCAACATCCGAAGCGTAGGAGAACTTTGGGGACTGCTGGCCGCAGGAAGACCTCCGATATGCCAGTTGATCGTTGAGAGATGATAGCACTGGCATGATTCTTGATTCTTACCCATCTATTATTGGGTATTTTCTGCCAATCAGGATGGCAATGCCATTCTCGCCCTTTGCATGCTTGCATTGCATTGCGTCCATGCATTGCATCCTTGCATATGCAAAACTCGCTGAAGCGTAAAGCATCTTGATAGATTGACACTTTGTTCTTAGCTCGCGCTTCGTTCGCCAGGATATCGCCATCGGGACCCATTTGCCACTTACGCTAGTTGACAAGCAGGAACGAGATAATGGATTTTTCGGTCGGTACTTCTGCATTCCATGATGCATTCTGGCTGCTGACGAGTCGTGGTCTTTGGAACAGAAGGCCATACCTGCAGTAGCCTTTTGCGAGGCTCGAGTGTCCGCCCCGCAACTGCGGAGGATGGCAAGCTTCCTTTCACCCATTCCATGTTCTCATCATGTGTAGCGGCTCCCCATGTGGAACTTGCTTATCTCTCTACCCTCCGTCTGGGTTTGTGATAGTTTGCAACATGGCCCGGGTTCATAGCCCATTAAAGTGTAATTCTGCCCAAGGGTAGGAATCCTCATGGATGACCCCCTTCATTACGAGCGCGGTTGACATGGCCTAACACAATCATTCAGCCACTGCATATCGGCAATGAAGCAGATGTCATTGGCCGCTGATAATGGCCCGTCAAGAGTGCTCTTCTTAAAAGTGCTTCCTGTTGAAAAGCATCTGAGCCCTGTTGGACTTCATCCTCAAAAGATTCGAAGTCAAGGGGGACGATAGTTTTGTAGGTCCAAGTCTTAGCATCAATACGAGAAGGTCTCGAGTCCGATTGAGAGGCATTCAAATGGGGTTGGCTCAGACCTTCAGCGATGATACTGAGTATCGAACTCAAAGCCCGGACGGCGGTCAGCCTGACGACATGCCTTCCTCCGACTCATGCGTCATGCCAATCGCTGTCGTTGGAATGGCGTGCCGATTCCCAGGCGAAGGCAGCAACGTGGATGGGTTCTGGACTATGATCCGAGAGGGCCGCGACGCTTGGTCTGAGTTTCCAAAGACAAGGATCAACGCTGAAGCGTTTTCTCATCCCTATTCTGCTCGCACCGGCACTGTAGGTCGGCTATCACGGAGAGATACGCCAGTGCTGACCTTGATTAATAGTTCAACGCCAAAGGAGCACATTTCATTCGAAGCGATTTGGGCCTGTTTGATGCCCCCTTCTTCAACGTCAGCCCAAACGAAGCAAAGGTGGCCATCATATCCATCCCTCCACTGCAGCCCAGCTGATAGACCAAGGCCATGGACCCGCAACAACGCATCCTTCTCGAGACGACTTTTGAAGCCCTAGAGAATAGTCAGTAGCTCTGACGCCACCACCTTTTCTGTAGCGAGAAGCTGACGGCATCAAAGGTGGCACTCGCCTCAGCACGATTCAAGGCGCTCGCTGCGGAGTATTCGTAGGCGCACAAATGCCCGACTACAAGGATCTTTTTTCCAGAGATCCCGACGATAATTTCACATACGGAACCCCCGGGTGTTCGTCCAACATGCTCTCTAACCGGTTGTCGTACATGTTCGATCTCCAAGGTCCAAGTTTCACGGTAGACACTGCGTGCTCTTCAAGCCTCGTAGCCTTACATCTAGCCTGCCAAAGTTTGCGAGCGGGAGAGACGAGTCAGGCTGTCGTCGGTGGATCATATCTGATCATAAGTCCTGACCCTCTCGTAAGCATGAGCAACCTCGGGCTTCACGGTGAAGAGGGCCGAAGTTTCAGTTTTGACCACCGAGGCACTGGATACGGTCGTGGCGAAGGCGTGGCAACCGTGATCCTGAAACCATTGAAGGATGCTATCGAGGCAGGGGACACAATCAGAGCCGTCATCCGAAACACGGGCACGAACCAGGACGGTCAGACCAATGGAATTACTATGCCGAGCAAAGACGCCCAAGAATGCCTCATACGATCCGTCTACGCTGCAGCGGGGCTCGAGTCAGCCCACACCGACTACGTCGAGGCTCATGGCACGGGCACCAAGGTCGGAGATCCAATCGAAGCCGAAGCAATATCGTCCGCAATGGCCATGGGACGTACTTCACCTCTGCTGATTGGGGTATGTATGACCTAAGTTCATCTTGCCTATTCTACAACAATCGCACTTGTCAGTCGTTGCGCAGCATGATTGGCTGCTTGGAAAGATTGATGATTGCATGACAGCATTTCAAACCAGACTTTGGCCATGGTCCCTCTCCGAAAAGCAATGCTGACCTCACTGTTCACAATAGTCTGTCAAGACGAATGTGGGACATATGGAAGCAGCTAGCGGTTTAGCTAGTCTCATCAAAACCATCCGCGTTCTCGAGACTGGCTTGATCCCACCGAATCTCAACTTTGAGAAGCCCAACGAGAACATACCGCTTGAGAAGTGGAACCTCAAGGTATGACGATGTCAGCCAATTTAACAAGCGTTATCACTGACTATCCAAGGTTCCCACCGAGCTCACCCCTTGGCCTTCGAGTGGGGTGAGGCGGGCATCAGTCAATAATTTTGGTTTCGGAGGGGCCAATGCCCATGTCATCGTGGAAGAATACAGATCATCCAGGGACAATGTGATCCCCACGACTAATGGCGATACAGCTTCTCACGCCTCTATCCATGGTAGCGGGTCTGCAAAACTGAGCGTACCCACAGCAAAATCATTACCGCAATCTTCAACAAGACTTTTCCTTTTCACAGCGTCGGAGCAAACTAGTGTAAAAACACAAGCAAAACAGCTCGCCGACTACCTCGGGGCAAAACAAGATCAAGGCGAAGGCTTGATGGCCGACCTTGCGTACACGCTTGCCGAAAGGCGTTCTTTACTCCCGTGGAGAGCTGTGGCTTCAGCATCTTCCATCGACGGTTTGAAGATCGCGCTGGAAAGCGATGACATACATCTCAACCGCGTACTGAATGTGCTGGATTTATCTTCACAGGTGAGCATCCGTGACGCTTTTCCAAATCCTTCCAGCGCTTTTCGGATCGTGAGAGATCCAATTGCAATGGTCCGAAGAAAGCTTCAGGATCGGACACGAGATTATTGAGGGGAAGCCCCCTTATCAAAACCAATGCTGATCGGATCCTTACCACAGGGCAAGGTGCTCAGTGGCCTACAATGGGCCTGCAGCTAATGCTTTACCCGGTCTTCTCCTCCGCAATGACAAAGGCAGACGCCTGCCTTCGGACGTTAGGGGCAGACTGGTCTCTATTAGGTGCCCATCGTCAATGATCTCTGAGAATGCAAATGGGTCTGACAAAGGACAGATGAAATTGCGAAGACGGGAGCAGAATCTCAGATCAACGATGCGCTTATTAGCCAGCCAGCGACCACTGCCATTCAGATTGCGTTGGTAGAACTCCTACGTTCCTGGAACATCAAGCCACGTGCTGTGGTCGGGCACTCCAGTGGCGAGATCGCAGCAGCTTTCAGTGCTGGAATGTTGACACTGGAGTCATGTATGCAGATAGCGTACCATCGTGGCTCTTTGGCCAAGGTCCTTAAAGAGACTCGCCCTGACCTTGCTGGAGGAATGCTCGCCATAGGAGCTTCATCGCTCAAGGTCGAAGAGCTCATCGGCAAAATCACAGACTCGAAGGTCATTGTCGCCTGTCATAACGGGCCATCGCTCGTCACAGCCTCGGGTGACCAAGCAGGGATCGGCCAGCTGCAGCAGCTGGCCGAAGCCGAAGGGCTTTTTGCAAGACAGCTACAGGTGGATGTCGCTTACCACTCGCATCATATGGAACACGTTGCAGATCTCTATCGCAAGACTTTGGGGTCTCTAGGACCAGAGACCGAGGAGACGGCGGCATTCTATTCGTCCTTGTACGGGAAACGAACGAGTAGTAAAGCTGTAGGAACAGCTTATTGGGTGGCCAACCTGACCCATCCAGTCCAATTTACGCAGGCCATCCGTCAGCTTTGCGAGCATGAACAAGAGTCGGGGGTCAACATGTTAGTTGAGATCGGGCCTCACTCGGCAATGCAAGCTCCAGTCCAGGATCTGATAAAGACGTCCGCCGGCTGGGAGAATAAGTTTCGGTACCTTGCATGCCTCAAGAGAAGAGAGAATGCACAGTCCACTCTCATGTCCACCGTGGCAGAGTTGGTGTCCAGAGGGTATCCAGCAGACCTGGCTCGCCTCAATCTCTGCGAGTCACGGAAGGTCCTGGTCGATCTTCCTCCATATCCATGGCTACATAACCGACGCCATTGGCATGAGTCCCGCCGGAGCGTGAATCACCGCTTTCGACGCTTTCCGCTCAACGATCTCCTTGGCTATCTTGTCGACGATGTGAACGATCTAGAGCCTCGATGGCGCCGGAAGATAGTGCTCTCGGAGCTACCTTGGTTACGCGATCATCAAGTGTCGTCTTCCCTTTCGCCGGTTTCCTCTCAATGGCGATCGAGGCTGCATTTCAGCACGCAATCATGACAGGTCAAAAGATGACTCATTCGACCAGGTACCATTTCCGCGAAATCACCATCCAGCGATCTTTGGTTCTGAGTGAAGCGAACGAAACCGAAATGTCTCTCACCTTCAGGCAGCAGAGAACAGGGAGCCGCGGAGGTCCAGGAAAGTGGAGCGAATTCACAATATATTCTTGGACCGAGAACGTTGGATGGTCCGAACATTGTCGAGGATTCGTGACCGTCACGGCAGATGATGGCGAGCCGAATGAGGTAGACGGTACTGCTGCCGTTGAGGCCAGAAACTTGAGAACTGAGAGGTCAATCTTGGACAAGAAGGCTGTCTGCATAACCCCGACCAATCGTGACGCATTCTACGAAGTGGTCAACCAGGTTGGGCTCCAATTTGAGCCCTGCTTCCAGGGTATACGGGCAGCTGTCACTGGGCCAGATAACTCCATAGCAACCATCGAGATCCCAGATACAGCAGCTTGTATGCCCAAAAATGTCGAAACTAGCCTCGTCATAAGCCCGACAACGCTCGACGCTTGTCTGCAGAGCTCGATGTTGGCTTTATTTGGGGCTCGAATGGAGAAACCAGCCCTCTTTGTCCCCGTTTTCGTACAGAGCATGTCCATCTCGCACGGCATCAAGAGGAACGCTGGGCATCAATTCAAAGTTTACACGAATGCGAGGCAATCTAAATCTGGGAAAGAAGTCGAGGCTGCGTATCTGGTATTGGATGCCGACAGCACAGAGAGCAAGCCAATGATCGAGATCGAAGGCATGTCCAATACCGCGCTTGCTACGTCAGGAGACGAAGGACTCCCACAGCAGAGACGAGGCTTATGCTACTCAATGCAATACTCGACATACCCTCCCCTCCTATCGAGCGCGCAGCATCGCACTGAATTCCAGCTTCTTGAAGTAGAAGCCGAGGCGAGAGCGCAGATGAGATCTGCCGAGCGAGCCGCCTTTTACTTGGCCCAGGACGCTCTGGCCGGGCTCACAAATCAGAACCTCGAAGCTCTGCCGGCGGACGTGCTCAGACTACATGGTCTTCTTGCTGGGCAAATTGCGCAGGCGATGGACAGTGGTATTCCCTACCAGAGGCCGGACTGGCTGTCGTCCAACAAATCCGAGAGAGCCACATTCTTGGATGCGGAAGAGTCATCATCTGCATTCGGAAAATTAGTCTGCGAAGCGGGGAAGAGTCTTTCTGCTGTGTTCAGAGGAGAAGTGGACGCTTCATCTGTCATGGAGAAAGCTTCGTTGCTCGACGAATTCGACGCGAGCAACATCTCAGTCGATCAGGCGTACCGGGCATGTGCACAGTGGGTCAAACTGGTAGGGAGTCAGAACCCTCACATGCGAGTTCTGCAGATAGGCGCCAGGACGGGCCACGCTACCACGCACATCCTCCAGGCTTTGACAAGTGACGATTCGTCCATTCCAGCATTCGCTAGCCTCGATTTCACTGACCCGTCCGAGGATCATATTGCGCAAGCGAAGGCAGCCTTTGAGAAGTGGGGTGGGCTGATCAATTACCATCAACTGGACATCAGGAATGACCCCGTCGAGCAAGATTTCAGGCCCCATTCATACGATTTGATCTTCGCTCCGGCAGGGTTGCGTACAGCTGCACCGGTCGGTAATTCGCTCCGCAACATACACAGTCTGCTCAAAACAGAGGGTAAGCTGTTACTGGTAGAGACGACGTCGCAGACTATCTGCGACGCCCTTGTATTCGGGACCACAAAAGGTAAAGGAGCATCGCATCCACGTTGCTTAATGGGGTACGCTAACCGTTGCCCGTCTGCGAAGGACCAATTCTGTCTGCAGCACAATGGGACGCCGAGCTTCGACAGATGCAATTTTCCGGTCTCGATGGTATTCTTACAGACGATGCTGATGTGCCAGGTGAGCCAGCACAGAGGACCGTCATGATCTCCGGCGCGACGACCGGCGAACCTAAGACGTTCCCGAAGGCGTCCCTGTTGATGACCGGAAGGCCACCATCGACTGAGGTAGACACGCTACGAAAGTCTTTGGCTGACATCACGGATCAATCTGTCGACATTCATGACTTTGAAGGGCTGGAGGCCGAAAATTTCGAGGGTAAATATTGCATTGTACATGCGCTGGAGAAGTTCTCTCTGCAGGGACTTTCTGCAACCAATTTTGATATTCTGCAAGGGCTACTACTCAAGAGTCAAGGCGTGTTGTGGGTCACTCGTGCTGCAAGAGGTAGTGCGCCCGAGGCCAGTATGATCGACGGCCTAGCTCGAGTGGTGAGATCGGAAAACGCGGGCGTTCATCTGGCGACTCTTGACTTGGATGGAACGTCACCTTTGACTGATGTCGAGGCTGCAGATGTGATTTCGCGGGTGTATGCGCATGTTTTTGAAGCCGACAGCCAGAACCTCGAGCGGGAATTCGTCGAAGAAAAAGGTGTCATCAAGATACGTCGTGTCATCGGACACGAGGTCAAGGATCGTTACATAATGCGCGAGACACAGCGGCCTCTGCCCGAAGCTCAGCCATTTGTACAGGAAAATCGGCATCTCCGACTAAAGCTTGGAAGTCCTGGCTTACTCGACAGCATCTATTTCGTGGACGATCCAGCCTTTGAAGAGCCAATCGCGGACGATTTGGTGGAAATGGAAATCAAAGCCACCGGGGTAGGCTACTGCATTCGTCTCCACGATGCTTAAGCTAAAGTGTCCGAACAGATGAATTTCAAAGATGTCATGATTGGACTTGGTCAGATTCCGTTCTCCGACATGGGATTAGAGTGTAGTGGAGTGGTGGCTGCCATTGGGCGCGACGTCAAGAACCTCGCCGTAGGTGACCGTGTTTGCGGGTTGACTCCTGGCGGTTACGGCAATTCCTGCAGAATAAGTCAGTCCATGGTTGCAAAGATCCCTCAGACGCTGGGTTTCGTAGAAGCAGCTTCGATACCCGTCGTCTTCTGTACTGCATACTATGCCCTGGTTGAGGTTGCCAAGCTTGTACCCGGGGAATCGGTGCTGATACATGCCGCTGCTGGCGGAGTTGGGCAAGCGGCCATTATGGTGGCTCAGCACATTGGGGATGTGGAAATATTCGCCACGATCGGCTCTGTGGAGAAGAAGGCTTTCCTGATTGAGAACTACGGCATGTCGGAAGACAACATATTCTCTAGTCGAGATACCCTCTTCGGAGAGGGAATCCATGACCGGACGAAAGGCAAAGGTGTAGATGTCATCCTCAACTCTCTTGCGGGAGAGTCCTTGAGCTTGAGCTGGCGGCGATGTCTCGCTCCGCTAGGCCGCTTCATCGAAATTGGCAAGCGCGATCTAGCACTCAACAACCATCTTGAGATGGCGAAATTTATGGAGTCGGTCACCTTCGCTGGGGTCGATCTTGGAGTCTTCGCATCCCTCAAACCTGGCGCCTTCAATGCCCTTCTCCGAAACGTTCTGGACCTGCATCAACTTGGCGCCTTTGTCCCTGTGTCGCCCATTACAACATTCACCATGTCTGGACTGCAAAACGCGATGCGCTTACTCCAAAGCGGCAAGCACATGGGCAAGGTAGTCATTTCAGCTGCGAAAGTCGATATGGTGCAGGTAAGTACCGGCAGCATGACTTTTCATGCTACGGCTAACGAGTCGCCCTCACAGGTAATGCCGAGAGCAGATCAAAAACCCGTGGTTCAACCTCATGCCACATATTTGATTACCGGTGGTACTGGTGGAGCAGGACGCTCGATCGCGCGGTGGCTTTGCTCACAGGGTGCCAGGAGTATACTACTAGCCTCACGGAGTGGTCTGAGTCAGGCCCGCACTCGTGAACTTGCTCATGAGCTCCAAAGCAAGGGTGTACACTTGACAGTCTATACCTGTGATATTGGTGAGGAACATCAAGTCAAAGAGATGCTGGTCCATGCTGGGGACACCATGCCTCCCATCCGGGGCATAATCCACGGGGCAATGGTCAATCGAGTAAGAGTCCTCAATATGTTAGGAAAGCGGTTGAATAATGTGATATTAGGATGTCCTATTCGAGAGAGCCACCTTCCAAGATTGGGACGCGGTCCTGAAGGCGCGCGTTCAGGGAACCTGGAATCTCCACCGCTCTTCGCTTGCGCTTGGAATGAAGCTTGACTTCTTCGTCATGCTCGGATCCCTGTCTGGTATAATAGGTAATCGAGGACAAGCAGCCTACGCAGCAAGTAATACCTTCTTGGACGCATTTGCCGAACACAGAAGGCAACAAGGGTTGCCAGCGTCAACGGTCGACCTCGGTGTGCTAGCAGATGTGGGCATCGTCGCGGAGGATAAGGAGATGCGAGCCCAAATGCAAGGCTTGGGTCATGACGTTGTCGAGGAGAGAGAGCTCTTAGCACTCATCAAAGCGGCCATCAACCTCGACTCCAGAGATTCGCAAAGTCGATCAACCATCACTGGATGCAAATTAGTCCCGGATTTGCAATTGCCGTGGTGGTCGGCCGATCCGAAGTTTTCGCACATTACGCGCGGCACCCAATTGGATGGGGTTGAGATGGCAGACAAGGACGAGTCGGTCGCGATCCGAGACTCTGTCAAACAAGCTTCATCTTTGGCTCAAATCCAGGTGATCATCGAAGGAGCTCTGATGGGAAAACTGGCCAGCGTCTCGATAACACCTGTGGAGGACGTGGACCTGCAAAAGCCCATGGCAGCCTACGGAATGGACTCACTCGTTGCGGTGGAAATGAGGAATTGGATCGCGAACGAGATGGCCGCGAACATTCCGGCTTTGGAATTTTTAGCGAGTTCTTCGCTCGCGGGTCTCGCAAAGGTGATCATGAAAAAGTCCACTCTGATCGACCAAACAGCGTCTTGAAGTCCACCATAGGTCACCATAGGTGGAAACCGAATTGGTGGCCTTCAAAGGCGAAATTTGTGTGGCAGATTAGGATTTCATAGACAGGCATGGGCATATCTCTCCCTCATTGACTGGCCCGTGTGGCCCATCTGATCATTTCGCAACGTGTAACAGTCATAACCAAAAGTCGATAGATTTTGGTGATGGCATCCGTGGAAGACTGCTGTCCTCAGCAGGATTGGCCTTACTTGTTGATGTTTGCTACTGCCGAATTCCCTCTTCCTCTGATATATTTCGATTAGCTCAAAATGTACTGCAACAGGATGGAAAAGCCTCAACTATGCGGCTGATTAGGTTGAGATTTGGCGGACACGTAAGGGTAATTTAAATTACCAAAAGTTACCAGACGGACTGAGGTTTGGAATACGCTTTCCCGCCCAGCGGAATCATTCCGTTCGGGAATCTGTTCGGCCAAAGAATGAACGACTGATCTCACAATCATTCAACCACTCGTATCGCTTCTCTTGATCGTTGGCCTTGAATAATCTAATAGCTTTGCAGACATTCTTTCAACACAGCCTCAGCTGGGGATCGGATGTTGTGGTGGCAATCAGGACATCTCGAATATCATCAACCTCTTCGAAGATGTCCGCAAACCCTCAAAAGCGACCTCTTGAAGAAGACGAGTCTTCACAGTCATCGCATCCGAACAAACGTGCCCGTGAGAATACTGACCCTCTGAAGGGCTTGCATGCTTCCAAACGCCCGCGTGAGGATCGAGCCCCAATCCGCACCTTCAAACCTCCCAATCGCCGTCCAGTCTCAGATGCTTCTCGACCTCCCGAACCCTCACGCTCAAATGCGTCGAAACCGTCCAACGATCATCCGGACGCCTCCAAATCCTCTCAAACGATCGAAAGCCGTCCATTACAGTACATTACCAACTCTAACGAGCCACCGCGTCCTCGCAAGCGCCCTGGAGCTGCCTCTCGCATTCCTCGGTCAGAAGCCGAAGCCGTCCAGCAGCGCCAAAGACAGCGCGAAACCGCCGCCTCAGCCGTCATCTCCCAGAGTCGCGGAAACGAAGAGGTGGTCCGTCAGCACTACAACGCGGTCCCACAGCGCGGTCGTGAATGGCGCAAGACCGATAGTCGAATCAAAGGCTTACGCAGCTTCAACAATTGGATCAAGAGCACACTCATCCACAAATTCTCCCCGAATGAAGAGGGTAAAGAGGACCAGCCATTGAACGTCTTGGACATAGGGTGCGGCAAGGGCGGGGATTTGGGGAAGTGGGCTCAAGCTCCGCAGGCAGTGGGATACTATGTTGGCATTGATCCTGCAGAAGTCAGCATCGAGCAGGCCAAGGAGCGGTACATGCAGATGCGCCCCGGTGGTGGAGGAAGAGGTGGGAGGGGGGCTGGTGGTGGCGTTGGGAGGAACAAGAGGATCTTTGAGGCCGCCTTCCTTGTTGACGACGCTTTTGCGAACTCACTTGGGGACCTACAAATCATAAGAGAGATAGGCTTTGGGCCTGGGTCCAGATGGGGACCGAGTGGTGGCTTCGATGTCGTTTCGATGATGTTTTGCATGCATTATGCCTACGAGACCGAAGCCAAGGCCAAGGGCATGCTGGCAAACGTGGCAAATAGCTTGAGGAAGGGAGGAAGATTTCTCGGCGTCATTCCCAACTCGGATGTGATCAAGAATGGCGTCGTCGACTTCCACAAACAGCTACAAGGATCACAGGCGAGCGCCTCTGCAGGCGAAAAGAATCAGAAAGAGCCTCTTACGAATGGCCACAAGTCTCCGAACTCTGCGTCAAATCCTGGCGAGACGCAGGAATCTGTACCTTTGAGTAATATCACGGAGCCGGCTCCTGGAATGCCTGCTCCCGTGTCTCACGAGCTGCCGTCAACATCCGCGGAAACCCTCCCATCCTCGAAGATTGGCTCATCGTCATCGGATGCTTCCTCCCCCCCCCTAGCAGAGTGGGGCAACTCCATCTACCATATTCGATTCCCCTCCGCTACCCCACCCGAAGGCATCTTTCGCCCACCCTACGGCTGGAAGTATAGCTACTTTATGGAAGAGGCCGTCGAAGAAGTGCCCGAATATCTTGTGCCGTGGGAAGCCTTCCGGGCCATTGCCGAGGATTATAATCTGGAGTTGCAATATCGGAAACCATTCGCCGAGATGTGGGAGGAGGAAGGTAACAGTCCAGTGTTCGGTCCGCTCAGCGAGAGGATGGGGGTGAGAGGTAGGGATGGCGGAGAATTGCTCGTCAGTAGTGAGGAGATGGAGGCAGCTAGTGAGTGTTGACCAGCAGTTGTTGGAACGCTGTGAACGATGACAGTGGGCATGCTGACTCCACCTACAGGCTTCTATCATGCATTTTGCTTCTATAAAATATGAGAAACGTATTCATCCGCATACACCAACATGCGCATCCCCTGCCTCAGCTGCCGAGTGCCGGATGATCCATGTAGAACAATTTGGCATTCGTGAACCAACGTGCCTGTGAGGCCCCCCTACCCCTACAAGACTGACTGCAGTGACCTGCGGAGTATGATCCTTGCGATCGAAATACCGATCCTCGGTTGGCAAAGCGAGATAGCAACCACCCGTTTTCCTCGAAACGCCATCCGTTGGTAATGCCCCTTGTGCCCCTACTTGCAACGCCGTCGGCACTCTGCACCTCAGCGTCATAATCTGACATTTCGAAACCCACCAACAGCCTTCTCTTACAAATTACATCATGGCATCCCATTTCCAGAACGCACCAGCCACACATGCCCAAATAATGCGCTTACGCGTCCGGAGGGGGGGCCATTTCTCGTCTCATTTCAGGCCGACTTACAATAGCCTTGCAAACAGCTCTCTCAGGTTCTTCACGACTACTGGAAGTGGTCACTGATCCGATGAAGGCCAAGCTCGCAATGCTTGCGACGCGTGTCTCCCTCTTTGCTTGGCTTCCCCCTACCGGGCCTCCTCCCAACGGGCCTCCTCACACCGGAATTACTCACACCGAGCTTCATCATCAACAAATTTGCGCGAATGCTTCGTCACGGAGCAAGCCACGTGGGAGAGAAATTTGAATGGGTGTGCTTCCTCTCTGGGAAAAACCTCAGCTGCATGATTCCATTGCAATTTGTAAGATGATCAGCGGATTGCCGCCTTGCCATCCTCTCTGATGTTATCGCAAGGCTGTAGAGCTTCTGGGGGGACACGATATTGTCCCACTCTGCTCAGATTGGGCCGGCAAGGCTGCCCAAGTGACATGATAGGTAGGTATGTTGCATGGTGTGAGGCTATGCAGACAATCATATCCTTCCTTCCTCCAATCAGAATGCTTCGTTTATCGTCCAATCACGAAGGACCCTGTCGGCAACAGCCACGTTTGGCGGATGCGCCTGACAGTTAGCCCAACGCACGAAGGAAGCTTGGCGTGTCAAAAGACTGCAGAAAAACCCCACCATCGTTTCGACGTTCGAATCACTGCCTCCAGGCTAGTCCCCATCCCCGACCCCGGCACCATCTGGCACAGTCATTGTTGCCTTGTTAGGCCAAGGCTGCCTGGAGGCGCAGGCTTCCAATTCGTCGATTCCCCTCCTGAGGTGTGGTCAATTGGTGAATCAGAACCTCCGGCCTCAGGCAGAAGAGTCATAATGAACACAATGGCAGCTGATTCCGGGATCAAGCTTCCCTATCTGTCGGTGATCGGTAGGAGGGAAAGCGTACTTGTGGAGGGGTTCAGTGCGCCAGCATATGGAATCAATGCAAGATATCGAGACAGCCTGCCTTCACATCGAGATTACATGCGTGAAAGAAGCACAGCCTTGCCACAAATCGTGGCTTGAGGTCATGTTACATCAGTACGTCCCGTACCCATGTGCGACAAATGAGAAACCAAGTATAGCCTTGTGGGTGGGTGGGAGTACGAGACCCTCCACGTAGCTCCAACCGCAGCCACAGCTGTAATAAAACATCCAGCAGGCAGCTGCTGCGGCACGACCCAAAAGACCCTCTTCCCTCCTTCACGAACCAGTCAGAGGAGCCGGCCCACCCCCACTTCCTCCCTTAGTTGCATCGGAACGCTCTGACGAACATGTACACTTCTCGGCTTCTTACCTCTAGTCCCAGTATTTGGCCCGTGATTTAACTTCGCTAGGTTGTCAAGTGAATTCAATGCCTATGAGTCGACGCTAGGCATCTTTCCAAACAGGCATCAATTGATTTTCTTTGCGCATGTGCAGCAGCAATATTGGAATACTTAACGGCTTCAATTCCTGAGGATTCTTTCCTTCCTTCTTCTTTCTTCACCACATCCATTATCATAAAATTATACCATCCGTTTGATCCTGATCCGGGATCGTGTCTCGTGTTTCGGCCTTTGTGCCTCAGCCTCCGCGCTCCCTTTTTCTTCCTCGACTGGCAACCAAACAAATATTGTGAAACGTCAACCAATCTCAAACCCAACTGCCTCCATCCAATCCTCCACCAGACACTCAAACCAACTCACCAAAAATACATCATACAAACTCCCATATAACAATCCCATCAAACAATTCTGAACACGTTGCCGGCGCTACCTCACACACATTCCACACCAATTCACACCATCGGTGTTCTACCATCTCGTCTATATAATCCCACGACATCTCCAGCCGTGTCTTCGTCAACAGCTCACTACCACTATCCGACTCAATCCACCAAAATTCTGTCCCCCAGATCAATTCTCAAGAAATCCAACACCATGACTGGCATACGATACTCCCCCAGCCAAAAGCGCAACGTCGCTTTCGCCCCTCTCCCCACCTTCTCCCGGTCTCCGTACGACGACGAGACACTTGTGATGCGCGCCTTTACCAAGCACTGCTCGCACTGCTCCCGCTGCGCCAATCCCTATGACTCTTACCGCCGGTACGGTTCAACCCAAATGTGCAGCAAAGGCCGGCAACGAGCCTTGGACGTGTCGCAGTACCTCTTCAACAAATCCGGCCACGCCTTCTCCGTGGTCGATCTTGATAAGGGGGTGCGCATGCAAGTCGAGATTCCATCGGACTGCACCGTAGTGCGGGAACTGTTGAGGGCGGTCGAGAGGGGCATGGATGTCTCCCGCCCAGCACCTTCCGCGCGTTCATACCGGCAATCCACGCCAGAATACGAAGAGGATGTCGCATACGCCAGCTCCCCTTCCAGCACGACATCGAGCCGGTATGGCTTCCCATCGCCAAAGGAGATGCCGAGATCCACATACAGCACCACCGCCGGTTACTCCAAATACGCCCAGGCTCCTACTGGCAGCAGCTATGCTTACCGGCCAAAGCGGAGCAGCACCTACTACACCGTCGCGCCTGGAGCAAGTGGAGCGAGGCCCGTGCCCTCGCAATCGTCGCGCTATGCAACATACTACGACGATGAGGACTATTATTACCGGTGAATTGAACACATCATTTTTGGGAAAATCTGATTACGAGAATACGAGGACTTTTTCTGAAACGGAAACAGAGATGTAGACGGGAGAAAGGGCCTCCAAAGACGAATGATGACGACCAACGGAGTCACGGGCAGGGCAGGCAGCCACTCGCTAAAGCGGTTCGCAGGCGTCAGAGTCACCGGCATAGAAGGAAAAAAGGGTTGGTGAGGGAATTCTGTACAGGTTGCGCACACTATGCACACTTTACTCTTGCTGGAAATTGCCGCCTTCCACCACGCTCTTTCGAGGGGGTGCGTGTTGAGGGAGCAGAGGTCGCGGAGAAAGGAGGAGTTGTCGCACTGGAGGAAACTATTTTGGGAAGGGAACATGAGAGTGAGACGGAGAAGAAGGTCACAGAAGAAAGAGCGTGATAAGCAGAGGAGGGGGATGGGGGAGGTCATTGGAACCAATAGACCTTGTGATCAAGTGACAATGCAAAACATTTTCAAGATGCGAATACCTTCACACTTTCGTTTGCGTGCTTTTCTTCCTTCTCTTTCAATTTTGAAACGACTGTAACCGCTGCCTCAGGCATTGGCCTTGAGCCTCCCGACCTCTAGCCGCCCACGCACTCTGCCGCCGAAACAATCCATCATTTTGATTTTGAAACACCACTCGTCCACGAACCAATGTCGCGACGTTGCAATATGTAGGCCGAGAAGAAAACTTGAGACACAGCAAGCTTGAGGATGTAACCGAATTTTTTGCCGTGGTGGAGGCACGAAGGACCGAGGAGGGAGAGGCCCCTGCGCTCCTCGTGTCAACGACAGATCCACGTATCATTTACAATCATTGTGGACAGGTACAAGAAGGCAAGGCACGAAAGGACTGGGATGGGATGCGAAAGCATGGTGCTTGCGTCCTCAAGTGCTCCATTCCAACACACTCGCGTGAGGGAGATGGGGTACAACCGTACAAGAGGCGATTCCAAGCGATTCTTGGCGGGAGAAATTAGAACTAACCTCGGCTAAGCTTCTCACTTGGGACGAGCATTTCGTTCTTCTCGAAATTTGCAAAACGTGATTTTTATCGTGCGCGCGCGCAAGAAACAGCATTTTCATCGTGCATTGCTCATCGTCATCAAGCGAGGCAAAAAGCATAGGAATGGCCGCTGAACTCCTCGAAACGTCGCTAGCAACTCTCAACAGCATTTGACTCATACCTAGTCGTCCCCACATACACGAGATACTTCCCTTGTTTTTCCTGTACTTTCAGCTTTTCTAGACTTTGATTCAATCCGGAGGGGATGGCTCCTGGACCGTGTGCTCTCATTTGAAACGCCTGATTGATAATATTTTACGAGATTCAAGTATCTCTAAAAAATGACAGCATCAGAATACATCTGATATTCGTCCTTTGATAATGAGACGGGGAGTGGACCTCGCTTGATGTTCCACGATACCCTTTGAACGTTGATCAGACTTTGGATATCATCAACAGGATTTACTCATATCGACCCATACGTGAGGTCATTGCTGCTTTGCAAGATCTGTGGCGCCCGAGACGTCGGTAGGATTGGACACGATTGTTGCTTAGACAAAATTCGAGGCAACAAGTACTCTTTCCTTTCTTGGTTAGATGTCTGTGAGAATGGCAGTGAATCCAATAGGCTTCTGGTCTCGCACCGGTGGACGTCAGATTGCGAATCATGCTGGACGCCTTCACCAAACGAGAAAAATGCATAGCGAGACACTCGAGGGTATCCCACAAGCTAAACAGAGACATGTCCCGACATCAGGAACCTATCCAAGGGGCTTCCTTGTCTCTGGAACACATGTCGGCATCAAGCCCAGTAACAAGGACAAGCCGGACCTCGCCATCATCCGGTCCACCCAGCCTTGTTCTGCAGCGGCTGTGTTCACGCAAAACAGGTTCGCTGCTGCACCTGTGATTGTAAGTCAAAGGATATTGGAAGAAGCCACTCATGGCTCGATACGGAACGTCATCATCAACTCTGGTAAGGCAAATGCTGTTACTGGAAGTGAAGGCATGGCCTGTGCAGAGAGCATGGTAAATGCCGTCAACGCAGAAGCCAGTAATGCTGGAAACGTGGGAGCTCGTACTTTGGTCATGTCGACGGGCGTCATTGGGTGAGTCGTGACCATCTTCCACGTATGAGAATTCTGTGTGAAGCAGAGCGTTTCCATTGGTATCCTGTAGTATAATCGGCTGTTGAGCGAACCCCGGATTGACGAAAATCGAAAACAGTCAACCATTGCCGACCGACAAGATAGTCCAAGCCGTGCCTGGCGCTTTCAAAGCAGGGACCGACTCCCACAGCGCATGGTTTGAGACCGCTTGCTCGATCATGACCACCGACACCTTCCCCAAGCTTCTATCCACCGAATTCACCCTACCATCAACCGGCAAGTCCATCAAATACCGCATGGCCGGCATTACCAAAGGCGCGGGCATGATCCACCCAAACATGGCCACACTCCTGGGCCTAGTCTGCACGGACGCACCCATCGAACAGGAGCCACTTCAGAGAATGCTGAAGAGTGCCGCCTTTCACTCCTTCAACAGCATCAGCATCGACGGCGACACATCCACCAACGACACCCTTGCCATTCTTGCCAACGGTGCCGCCGGCGGTGAGGTTCTCGCGTCCATCGATACGCTGGATTGGAAAGTCATGAACGGCGTCCTCAGAGCCTTCCTCTCGAGACTTTCTCATCTGGTCGTCCGCGACGGCGAAGGCGCCACCAAATTCGTCCATATCCGCGTCATCCACGCGGCGCATCATGCGGCTGCCCGCCGCATCGCAAAACACATCGCAACATCCCCGCTCGTCAAGACGGCGCTGAACGGCGAGGATGCCAATTGGGGGCGTATCTTGTGCGCGATCGGCAATGTCCGCTATTTACCACCGGACACCGTGATTCCGGAAAGAACCAGTGTCAGCTTCGTTCCCAAGGGAGCGAGTGGCGACAATGCCATCTTGAAGCTGTTGGTCAACGGCGAGCCGACCCAGTTTGACGAGGCCAGGGCCAAGGAGATCTTGAAGGAGGAGGATCTGGAGATCTTGGTCGATTTGGGCGAGGGTGGGGAGAGGACGCATAATGCGTCGTACTATACGTGCGATTTCAGTCATGAATGTGAGTTTCTTCCATTTTCATGCTGTTGAGTCTAGTTCAAGAGAGAGCCAGCGTGTTGATGACGACAACAAACAGATATCAGCATCAATGCCGATTATAGGACCTAGCGGCTGCGCTCGGGAAGATGCCATCCTTTGATGATTGGAAGGACATGGTTTATAAGGTAAGTGCACGGAAGGGACATGGAAAGTAAGAATCTGTAAGTTGTGGAGGTATGTAACTATCTTCGTCTCTTCAATCCATGCATCATCTCCTGAGAATCAAGATGACAGAATCAAATTCCGTGCGCCCGGTCGCTTCTCTCCGTAGCACATGCCAGTTTCCATGCCTTTCGTTCGCTTCATCTCAGACCGCTCGCACCCTTGATGCCCTCCTTCCTCATCCTTCCTCTGCGCTTTGTCACCCTTCCCCCGTCAGACATACTCACAACTCACGCTATCATACCTCACCCCCTTGTACACCAGCGCGTACTTGGTGCTCGCGCTATAGTAAGTCATCTCGATCTCGTAGTACACCACATAATACATCCTCCCATCCTTGCCCATCTTCTGCAACAGCTCCCCCTGGGGGATACAGCTCAAATCGGCCTTCAACCTGGCCAAATGCCGCACATCCGCCCCATCCTTATAGATCGGCGCCCCCCGATCCTCAGTGTCGGGGCACATGAGAATATCCTGCGCGACCGTCTGCCGTGGCCCCTCGGCCACCTTCCAGACTTTGTGGTACTTGCGCACGTACGGCACGGACTCGTTGACGGGCGCCCCCTTGACGATGAACCACGACATGTCGAACACCTTCATCTCGCCGTCGTAGTCGTCCCACCACGCCGTCGCCTTCGCGTGTTTCCCGCTGTCGTACCGGCTCATGATTTCCGTCCCGTAGTGCTTCCGCGCCACCCGGCTCGCCACCTTGACGCGTTCCGTCTCGGGCGATAGGGCGGACAGCCCTTTCATCAGCGCGCCGCGCACCACGGCCGTCCACCCGTTGGGGGGCTGCATCACTTCGATGTTGGCAGGGAGGGCTTTGCGCAGGGTTTCGCGCAGGTAGGCCGATTGCCCGAAGCCGCCGACCATGAGCACGGCTTTTGGAGCGCGGCCTTGGTGGTGCGGGGAGGCGATTTGGCCTTGGACCAGGGAGAGCACTTCGGCGACGACGGGGTCGAAGATTTGTTTGAGGTCGGAGCCTTTGAGCTTGTATTTGCCGCGGCGGACGCCTTGGGAGGGGTCGTCGGCGAGGCCGGGGACTGTTTCATATTAACAAAGAAACTGGGAAGATGACGAGAGGGTGTAGGGTCAGGCGAGACGGTGGGAAAAGCTGAACATACCCGGAATGATGAATTCCTCGTTGACATCGCCCTTGAACGCCTTCTTCGTCACCAAATCGAACCGCTTCATCGCGTCCTCCACCACCTCCTCATCCCACTCCTCATTCAACGACAGCTTATCCGTCAAGAATTTTTGGAAGATCCGGTTCAGGAACGTGCTCCCGCACAGCCTCCCCGACCCGGGACTCGCCTCCTCGACCTTCAAGATCGGCTTCAAAGCCGTCACCTTGTAGCTGATGAGATCGACCGTCCCCCCTCCGGCATCGCATAGCACGAACGTGTCCCCCACCTCGATGCTGTGCGGGTCCATGGCGTGCAGCGCGTAGATGGCCGCGGCTTCGGGCTCGGAGATGATCTGCAGGTCCTTGCCCATCCCCGCGTTGAAGGCACATGCCCGCGTCAGGGCCTGCGCTTGGTCAGTCCATACCGCGGGGACGGTGATGATGTATTCGATGGGCGTGGACTTGATGATGGAGGCCGGGAGCTTGTGCTGCAGCACCTTCTCCGTGTGCGTGCGCAGCGCGGCCAGGTAGTCGGTGCAGAGCTTCTCGGCCGAGGCGTTGTAGCCCGGTGGAAGGGCGTGCTGGTCCGGGTACTGGCGTGACAGGTCGGAGATGTCGCGGGATTGGGACGGGTCCAGGTCGAGCTTGAACCATTGGTGGCGGAGCCCGAAGTCGTCGACTTGGAAACCCCAGCGGCATTCGTTGTCTTCGTAGCGGAGTTCACTGGGTGGAGTAGTATCAGTAAATGGGAGGGGGAAGGGGAGGGGAGGACAGGGCAGGGCAGGTCAGGGCAGGGCAGGGCAGAGAGCAGCAGCAGAAAAACAAACATCCGGTGGATGGGTGGATGTATGCTCACGTAGGGACCTTGTCGCTGCTGACGCCCTCGAGACCGCCGCTTGAGGCATCAGGCCATTGGATGATGATTGTTTGGACGTCGGGCTGTAATTAGGTCATTAGTCGATTGGTGGATGAAGGTGGACATTCAAGGTTCACGTACTCGTCGAGTCTGAGCCCAAGCAACACCTGAGAATGTGGTGCCGAAATCGACGGCGATGAGAATCTTGCGGTCGACATCCTCTGACACGGTGAGGCCGCTCAGACCGGCCGTTGCCTTCTCCATGTCTGCCATTGAGCTCTTCAAAGTTTCAAAAGAGTCCGAACAATGATAATTCAGGGACGCCAACTGTTGAAAGATGGCTGCGTGACAAAGCTCAAAGGAAGTGGGGAAAGGTGCTGGGTGGAGCAGGAAGTGAGACGTAGACGCAATTGAGTATGATTGACAAGGAGAAGAGAAGTTGGGCAGCAAGAAGACTTGATCAATTGTCTGCCGCTCAACAGTCGTAGCCTTGTGAAATTACGTCCAGTCTTCACGGCAGAATCTGTTGCTTGACACTGTTTGATTGGACTACAACTTAGATCAAGGCTCTCAACCAGAACACAGTCTGAGCCAGTAAGGTTTAAGGTCGAACTTACACCTAGATCACAGAAGCCGAAAAGCTGTTGTTCAGGTCACAAGGTGGCAGTTCTGAGGTGTGAGGGGCGCATGGCGGGGCAGAAAAGCACTTCAGCCTGATGGTGTATCTATGGAGGGGTTACTGGATCAGGCGGAAGCTAAGGGAGTCTTCTACCTGGAAAAGGGAAGGTCCGGGCTATTGAGCCCGGATAACGCCGCCCCAGTCCCGGTAGTCCAGGCAGACGCCGCGGCTGAATGAAGCCGGGTGGGGGCCAATTCGTCAGCCTTGGGAGTCTGAAAGGTCCGGGTAGAGGCGCAGTTCAGCCACCCATCAAAGCCATCCCACCTTCCAAAATGCGAAGTGTGGTGGGGCAGAGCAGACCAAGTCACGATAACTACTCATTGACCACCCAATCGATCGGATTAGACGCTGAGTATCAGGCGCAGTGTCGATATTCACCAATGAGCGACTGTCCGATGGTGTCATAACTTGTCTGTTTTGGTCCAGAGCTGGCGTGGCTTGTCATCACTGGCCTGTCGTAGCCGTGGAACTAAATATCAACTCTTGCCTTCTTTTGGCGAACTGAGTATTGTCTAAATGGATTGATGGATCCTGTAAAAGCAGAAGACGATTTCGTGATTGAAGACTTTGAATATCTGTCTTTTGAAGAAGCCGCCTTTTCGTTTGAAGAGGACAAGATGCCACCACCTCCAGCACCACCATCAATAGTTCGCGACGCCGACAGCAAGCGTGATGGAGACGTCAAGGAAATGAAGGAAATGAAGGAAATGTCGGAGTCGTCACAAAAAGCCCCAACCAAAGTCATAATCAGATCTAGCAAAGTCGAGTCAGAAGACAATCGTAAACCACCACCTCAACTACCCAAGAGGATCGTAGAACGAAAATCATCATCCTCCTCTCTTCCCGCCGACAAAGACCTCGACCTCCTCCTCGACGAACATCAGGACCTCAAATCGGCCCACTACGACATGCGCAAAGAATTGAAAGCCGAGAAACGAGAGAACCGGGAGCAATCCCTGGAACTCCGCGACCTCAAACGCCAAAACGCTACCATGAAGGAAGCCTACGCTGCCATCCAACGCGAGCTCCAGCAAATGTCCGAAAGCAGCGGCAAGGGTGGAAAACTCACCAAGTCCGAGAAGGCCAAGTACTTTGAGCATTTTGAAATGCTCGAGGAAAAGGCCGCTTACTTTGAAAATGAATTTCGGAAGCGGGACACTCATCTGAGCTATCTGACCAAGCAGACCAGGGATGCCAATTCTGACAAGGAGAACCTAGAGGATGAGACCAGGAGATTGAATCGGAAGATCAGGGAGCTGTCGACCAGTCTGACTGAAGCGAGAGATGATCTCTTGCGTCTACAGCCGACCGCTCAAATCTCCGACAGTGAGATAGCGGAGCAATACTCCAACTTGTGTCAGCAGATCGCCGGCTGGGTGGACGATGCCACAGAAGACACTGAAGCATTGGAGACCTACTTCGATCGCATCAACAATCTCAACGAGCTCCACTCCAGCATCCGCGACGATGTAACGAACCGGATGCTTGGTTTCGCGAAGAAGCAGCAGGAATGCCTCCCTCTGCTGCTCCAACATCTTATCCACTGCAAGGTCCGCGAAGAGATCCTCGGCACCCGCATCTACGTCTACGGCCTTG
Source organism: Ramalina intermedia (assembly GCA_003073195.1). Classification (NCBI taxonomy): domain Eukaryota; kingdom Fungi; phylum Ascomycota; class Lecanoromycetes; order Lecanorales; family Ramalinaceae; genus Ramalina; species Ramalina intermedia. Next base: position 52,634 of record PEKF01000047.1, on the reverse strand, counting down.
ACGACGCCCACGCCAGCCTCCTCCGGGGTATCGAGGAAGGCATGGCCGACTTAACCCCCAAGCGCGACACCCTCACCATCCACCGCTGGCGCTCCGAAACCCTCTCCGCCTTGCTGCAAATGCCCGACTTCACAGCCGAGCAGGACCGTCTCTCGCTCGCCTTCTCGCAATCGCTCATCGCCACCCTGGCCACCTTGCTGCACCCCAACTCCCCGCTCGACGACCTCCACACCCGCATCACCCTCCCCGCCATCCGCCTCTCAAACACCCTCCGCACCGCCGCCACTGCCACCATCTCCACCTATGACTTCTTCAACCACCAGTTCGCCCGCTCCAATGCCCAGCCCTTCGCCGTCTTCAGGAATGAGGTCGCCCATTATCAGATGGTCGACGTGGCCACCCAGAAGTTCGTCAAGGGCGATAGCAATGTGCGCGTCCGGGAGAGCGATGGGAGGATTGGGGAGGAGATGTTTGTGGTTAGTCCGGGTATGGTTAGAAGTGTTGAGGCTGGTGGGGAGGAGGAGAGAAGGGAACGGGGCCGGAGGATGGAGAGGACCGTTTTGGTCAAGCCGGTTGTGCTGGTGAAGTTGGATGAGCCGATGGGGAAGAGAGGAAAGGGGCCGGGGGTGGGGTTGAATCGCGCGTTGGGGGCCTGGGCCGGTGGATGGTTTGGCGGCAGTGGTGGAGGGGGAGGTGCGAATTCGAGAGCTCATGGAGATGGAGGAGGCGGTGGTAGTGATGGTGACCTGGGTGGTGATGGAGCAGGAGATCATGGAAAGGACGAAACCAATCCGAAATCAGTGACATGGCAGGATGAGGTCGCGCAATCATAGATGATAGATACACCACTTCAGCGCTTTTCTTTGCTACTCTTCAAGAGAACATACAAATCAATAAAGAAGCTCAGTGATGCTTAAGCAAAAGAACCACCCCCCTACAAAACCAATTCGCTCTGCCCAGCGCTTTTTCCAAACATCGAGACACTACCCACAAAGTCTCAATTCACCAAGTCATTTTCACAGCTCCATCACCTCCTCCTCCTCATCATCCGGATCATGCGACATCAATGATCCCATCTCACTCCCCTCCTCCTCCTTTCCCATCGTTTCATCCCTGTCACCGTCCCCCTCACTACCCCCACCGTGAGAACCTCCCTCATCTCTTTCCGGCATTCCCTCATCCTCAACACCCATGTCCTCCCCCCGGGCTTTCGCAGTAGTGCCGGAAGGCCCTTCCCCCCCATCATCCCCCCGCCGCTCACCGTGTTCGTTTCGGGAATCGAGCACGCTCCGCGCGATGGCCGTGCGGAGTGCTGCGTCGTCGTCCGAGTCCGTGGCTGCCTCGTCGTCGTGGTCGATGGGGTGGTTGGGTGGGGATGTGGTGGTAGCTGTGTTCGCTTTCACCCTAGTAGGATCGGTGTCGGAGGGGGTTTCGTCGATGAGGAAACCGCCGCCCCCGTCGTTGTCGTCGAGGGCGTGGGATATGCCGGGGCTTTCAGGAACAGCTTTGGGAGGGGATGAAGAGGGGAGGGGGGCGCCGTAGATGATTTTGATGGGGGGACGGGGAGGGTGGAGGGATGGGAGAGTTGATGGCGTGTCACTTGATGGGAATGATGGCTTTTCGACCGGCGCGGTGGGTTCAGGGATTTCGCTCTTGGCGTTCCGATCGGGAAGGAAGCCTCCTCCCCCGTCTTCGCCTTCGTCAGTCTCGTCGATCGCCGCGGCAGCGTCGTCGCCGGCATAGCCCTCGATCCGCTCTCGGATCCTCAATCCCCTCATCAATTTTCCCCATAATGCTATAGCTTGATGGCTACGAGCTTCCAGCTCTAGATCGACTTTCTCGTCTTCCACCGCTTCGAGGACGCTTTTCACGGCATCGACATGTGTGGCGCATACGACCGCGCCATTGGTGATAGCGGTGCCGTGTCGACCCTTGAAGCTGAAACCTGTGATCGCGTCGGCGTAGTCGATCCCTAGCAATCGAGCCACGCGCGCGATTTCGGGGTGATGGATGTGCGCCGCGCCGGGGGGAATCATGTGGGCGAGGTAGATGTCCAGGTTGCCATAAGCATTTTTGGGGATCCTATTCTCTGCCGTGACGGGTTGGGGTTCGTAGAGTTGGGTTTGCGTGATGGCGTAGAGGGGCGTGCCCAGTCTCTGCTCCTCATCATCGTCATCTTCGTCTTCGGACAAGCTACGTCTGTTCTTCTTTCGGGCAGTGACGCGTTTCAGCGGTTGCTCTTTCGGTTTGACCACCCGCCCGTGCGCGCGATACCATTTGTCTGCACTCAACACGGCCACAACGTCGCGGCGCCGATACACAATCTCCAGGTTCTGCTTATCGTGGCCCTTTCCCGCTCCGCCCACTTTGCCTACCTCACGTTTCGGATGGATGACTTCGTGGCGTTTCAGATGTCGCTCCAGAGCGTAGTAGGGGTGGTCCTTGAAATCCTGCACACCCCTTGGCATCGGCTCCTGCGCTTCCTTTTGGGACAATTCGGCTTGCTCGAGTTGATCGCGATCGAGCTTCTCGCCGTGGGGGCGCCGGAACATTCGCGTTAGCCTCTTGAACCAGGCACGTCCGCTCGTGGTGGATTCCACGCGGTCCTTGATGGTCTTGGCGTTGTAGACGCGGGAATAGCGGCGTGTGACGTCGTGGGCGGAGAGGTCGTCTTCGAATGCGATGGCGTAGGTCAGTGGGGTGGTGCTGGAAGAAGAGGGGCAGATTTTCGAGGGTTTGGCGATCGTGTTGGTGGTGAGAGGGTCGAGAGGGAGCCATTTCTGGATGGAAGGGGAAAAAGCTTCAGTCCAGTAGACCGGGTTGCGGGACTCGCGGATACGGCGTTTTGAGGGAGCTAGCGGGAAGGTGTCTGTAGGTGATACTATGAGGGGAAATGGTGAAAGAAGAAGTAAGAGATGTGACTTACGATTTGCTTGGGAGGTTGTTCGCGTGTTGGCGAAGCGGCTTTGACCTCCACGAGAGCCGATTGGTAGTGGGGAAGGATGTCTGATTCTGGAGTTCTCGAAATTCGACTCAGGGCTGGATTCACGACTCGAGGGTTCGTCCATGACCATTGTGTATTTTCGCTGCGGTGTGCCAGTCTTGTCTATGGCTCTGAAAGGTAATGGCTGCAACGAACAAACCAGCCGAGCGTCGACACCGGCACCCCTAAGCAGCGCACAGAAAAGCTGAGCACCAACATCGCGTGATGCACTGAGATCCTTTGCGGCTTGGATGAAGTCCTCTTTTTGCATTGGCAGGTCAATATCATCGGGAATATGCATCTATATGATCATCGGCGTCAATCTCGCAATCGAGTTGATTCACAAACTCACATGCTGAAGGAGCTTGGGATGGGCCCAATTGGGCCGCGTCATGCCCCTTGCTGAGACTATATAATGAGTACGAAAAGCATCGCTTGCTTGTTGCAGGCCATCCATGAAGGATCTCGATTGCTGGAATTGCGTTGCATTCTCGTCGTATGTAAGGTAAGAAACCATCTTCTTGGTCAAAAGTCTCCGCAGAATGGCCTTCGGCTGTCAGGCTTTCACAAGCTCTGGTTTAAGTCCATCAACTTACCTGTACAGTAGTATCATTACACCAGTGATTCCGAACATGGATGTGAGCGACCAGACACGTGACATTCATCTTATGCACCACCAAACGTGACTTCTTCTCCGCAGCTGAAATTGGTTTTCTCCGGTCAACAGCTGGGCGCGATGCTCGTTGCTTCTCATCTTGGAGAACAAGGTTGAGACGTTGCGGCTCATCATTGACTTCAGACTCAGTGTTGTCGCTGTTTTCATCAGTCTGCCTCAGGTCCACTTGCTCCCAATTGACATCGCTATCCGCCGAGTCCTCAGACTCAGTCTGTTCGACCTGTTGCAGTGGACGTTGGGTCTCTGGCACGTCCTCAAACAGATCGTCGATCGTCTCATCACACTTAGGCTGCACAGAGTCCAGAAGCTGCTGAGACGGTGGCGCCTGTGGCGTTTCGGTGATGAGACGACCAGCGACACGGCGTTTCTTCACCAATCGTCCATCCTCGTCACTTTGCCCCGGGGATGATGCAATTTCAGCAAGCATTTCTCGGTAGGCATTATTTGGTGTGAGATTGTCCGCAACTGTGGCCTTCTTGTTAGGCTTGCGGGCCATCCCATGGCTGTATGACTCGGAATCGAGCTCGATTACAATTCGATCTTCTTGTTACCCTGTCAGAGACAGATAACGATGCGCGCAGAGGTACTTCGTAGAGAGCCGCAGCTTCCTTGATGATAGCCTTTTAAATTGACCAATTAGAGCGATGGAGGCGAGGAATTTATTAGTATCTATGCATGGTGAAGGAGGCGACGGGCTGTTTCCAGAATCCGTACCCAAATAGGAAAGTATGCCGACAAGGCTCATCACAAAGCGCAAATGCAACGAATGAGCTTTGTGGGGGCTATCTCATGCATTGAGCGGGGTAATGGGGCTCAAGCAACTCAGCTGTTGTAATCACCATCAGGTTGAGCCCGAACACTACCCTATCATTTGACCGTCATTGACACATCTATCCAATAACTTCCCGCGATGTCGACGTCAAACCCCACACTAGGAAAGCGGGAGCGATTGAAAGCCAAGCTGTTCGGTCGAACGATTTCTGGATCCGGCCAACCGCCGCCGCCTGCAAACGCCCAGACGACCGTGACGACGAATCTCATTCGAGATCCGCCTAACCTCTCTCATTCGCAGACATCACCATCAATTACTGCTACACTGAATCATGAGCCAGGCGAACATAGAGATCTTTGGGCAGTCGCCCTGCAACGCTTGCCAGAAAAGGATCAGGAGGGTTTGCTCGTCACAGATCAGACTGCCCAGAACAATGTCCTTGAGCAACTCTTTTCGGAAGTGCGGCAGCAGCAGCGAGACTTCGAAGCAGATGCGTTTCGATTCAACTTCAGAGGACGGCAGATTGTACCTCGTGATCTCGCTGATCGTGCTCTTACATTGCTCGATAAATTCAAGGAGATCGGTGATGTAGCTGTCAACTTTGACCCCGTCCATGCCGCTCTGCCCTGGGCTGGTGTCAGATTTCTCCTCCAGGTATGGATTCCTTTCCACCTATTTCGTACCTTCGTCCCCTGCTTCCTCGAGCTCGTTGGCTCGCTTACACGGCCCTTGACCATTCTGCCACTGATCCTCCAATTTCTAGATTGCAGTGTCGGAGAAAAAACAAAGATGCGAGTTGATGCTTGGCATTGAGAAGGTGCTTTTTATGACTGGCCGATACAAGATCCTTGAGAAACTGTATCTTCGACAGAAGGACCTCTCTCAAGGCCAAATGGATCTCCAGACCGCATTAGTAGCTACATATACGCTAATACTCAAATTTCTGTTGCAGGTAAAACACTTGCAATCAAAAGCATCCATTGCGCGAGGATCTTGGGCCTTGTTCCACAATGATGAACTCTGTGCTTTCTTCAAGGCTGCCGAGCAGTACGAGTCTAGTATTGACCGCGCTACGAGTGTCTGTGAAAGTCTTAGGGCTTACGAAGATCGGGAAAGATCTGTGGAGATCAGGAAGTATGTGGAGGGCTTACAGAGTCTCTTACACAATTTCAAAGACCCTTTGGAACGTATACAGTTTGGAGTATCTCACATTTATGAACAAATTGAGCAATCAAAGCAGTCGGAGATCCTTCGCTGGATTTCGCCAATTGCATTCGAGGACGATCACTATACCGCTCGTAGAGATCGCACGGTCGGTTCAGGTCAATGGCTCCTGCAGGACGACCGATTTCAACATTGGTGGCAATCTGAGTCCGCTTCAATCATGTGGCTGCATGGTCTACGTACGTACCTTTTTTCTTCATGAGGGTCTAGCTATTGACGAGTTTGGTAGATGGTGCTGGAAAAACCAAGCTGGTATCCTCAGTCGTTGATTTCGCCAAAGTCAGCTATGAAGAATATCCATCAATAGATCCCGGCGTTGAGCTCACGTACTACCAAGCCGATTCAGCTGTCGCATATTTCTATTGTGACCGAAATCGAGAAGACCACCGAGATCCAAGATCTATCCTTTGTAGCTTCGTACGCCAGCTTTCAATGTCGAATGATGGCAGTTCGTTACACTCACATGTCGTTGCTACCTACGAGAAGAACAATGCTTCCGGCTTTGCCACCAGTCAACTCAGCTACGAACAAGCTTTAGCGCATCTGGAATTCCTGACTCAAGCCCCATCGCAGACGATCCTCATCTTAGACGCTCTAGATGAATGCGAAGAGTCGACACGGATAAGACTTGTGCAGGACTTACAAGCCCTGCTACCAAGATGTGACCCTCCCATTAGGATCTTCATCTCTAGTCGCCCTAATCAAGATATCAAGGCTGAACTTCACAAGGGCCTCAACCGAACCATCGAAGCTACGGACAATCGCGATGACATATGTAGATACGTAAATGACACGATCACTCAACCAGATAGGCCAGCTTTCTGGCGCACCAAAGTGTCTTCTGATTTACGACAGCGCGTCTTCGAAACACTGACCAAGAATGCGCAAGGAAAGTACGTCTCGAGCACTTCTGATTATTATCATTGATATCTAACACTGTAGATGCGCATTGCTGATAATGCCTAGCTTCCAATGGGTTTCCCTACAGATCAAACAGCTACATGCCCTCTCATCTGTACGCGATGTAGAGTCTCGGCTCGGAAAATTGCCGAAAACACTAAAAGCACTCTATGATGAAATGTTGAGCGAGATCCAAGATACTGAAGGCTGCACTCCTGTCATTGCAGACAGAGCATTCAAATGGTTGATGTGTTCCTATACATCTATGTCACCAAAGGCGCTCGTTGAAGCAGTCTGCCAAGATCCTTTCAAGGATGCCATGGATGATGTTGACGACATCGATATCGACTTCGTCCTCCATGCTTGTCGAAATCTCATAACTGTGGACTCATCAGGCAAAGTCTGTAGGTTTTCCCACTTGTCGGTCCAAGAATACCTCGAAAATCATCGCTTCAGACACGGAGAAGCCCATGAGCTTGTTACGACTATATGTTTAAAGCGCCTTGTGTGTTTAGAGGCATTGGGTCCAAGAAACCGGTCAAAGCTGTACAAATATGCTGCAATGCACTGGAGTCTCCATGTACAGGGATCCTGTGAACTCGGCCCAGGTGATCCGAGACTCTTGTCACTGCTACAGCGTTTCCTGGGGTCGAAGGAAGAAACTTCACCCAAATACAGGTCGTGGCTGCAAAGTAGATTTGTGGCTTTCGCAGATAGCAGTGAATTTTCGATCGGTCAGAAAGAGACAAAGAATCTCCGACATTACTTCCGTTTATCAGATAGCCTTAGTCCAAGCGACCGTCTGTCGCTACCTCTCGCTTTTTTTGGCCTCCATCAACTCCTACCAGGTCTGTGGCGATCAATCGATCTTCTTGACTGTAATGACTCTGGAATGACCCTACTGGCGCTTGCTGCTCAAGGAGGCCATGTCTCAACCGTTGAAACATTAGTTCAAGCAGGGGTTGATGTCAACAGCTTCGGCTCGGGAGTGTGTGCGCAGACTGCACTCTATACTGCTGTTGCTGCTGAGAGATTGCTGATCACACGAATTTTACTTGCAGCTGGCGCTGATGTCAATTTCTGTGCTCCTTTTAGAAATCGGCACGTCCCCCAAAGGGGCCAGTCTTGTAGCAATGCCTTGCAGATTGCGGCATTCAATGGAAGCGACTCAGTTGTCGATTTGCTTCTTCAAGCGGGGGCTCAAGTGAATCTGCAAGGCGGTAAGTATGGGACTGCCTTGCAGGCGGCTTCATACGGGGGAAATGCTGCTACTGTTGAAGTCCTGTTGAGCGCCGGCGCTGACGTAAATATGCAAGGCGGTCAATATGGCAACGCCCTGGAAGCTACTTCAAGCTGGGGAAACAAAGCTGTTACGGAATTACTGTTAAGCGCCGGCGCTGACGTGAACGCGCAAGGTGGTGTATATGGGACTGCCCTGCAAGCTGCTTCAAGCTGTGGAAATCAAGCTGCTATGAAATTACTGTTAAGCGCCGGCGCTGACGTGAACGCGCAAGGTGGTGTACATGGGACTGCCCTGCAAGCTGCTTCAAGCAGTGGAAAAGAAGCTGCTGTGGAAGTACTGTTAAGCGCCGGCGCTGACGTGAACGCGCAAGGTGGTGTACATAGGACTGCCCTATAAGCTACTTCAAGCAGTAGAAAAGAAGCTGCTGTGGAGGTACTGTTGAGCGCCGGCGCTAACGTGAATGCGCAAGGTGATCATTATGGGACTGCTTTGCAAACGGCTTCGTTCAGCGGTGAAAAGGCTGTTGTTATGATGCTACTGAGCGCAGGCGCGGACGTTAACGCGCAGGGTGGCGCTTATGGCAATGCTTTGAACGCTGCTATCGCCATGAGACATACAAACCTCGCAAAGACACTATTAGCGGAAGGAGCGGATGTCAACGCGCAGGGTGGCCCTTACGGTAATGCTTTGGAGCTAGCTGCTTCCAACTGCGACAAGCAGATTGTACAACTTCTCCTTGATGGCGGAGCAGATATCGAACGTATTGGAAGGTTTGGAAAACCACTCTCTGCAGCCTTCGTAGGAGGCGCCTTCAAGATAGTCCGGTCGTTCTTGGCAACTGGTTGCGACATGAGCACCTTGGAAGTCGATATAGAGCAATGGCTAGAGTTGGGACCTGGACTGCTCGAGCGACATAGAGCCCCCGTAGCCGTACAAAGGCTTTTCAAGAGCCCTTCAAGAGCTGTCCCAAAAATACTCAGAACCGCCAATGAGTGGCTGGAAGATAACGCGAACAACTGTCACCCTGCACCGATCGGATCTGAAGACAATGAACGTCAAATGCAAAGTTACATCGAAAGAGGCTGTAAACACCTTAAGAAGATGATGGAGGCTGAAGGATGGGAGGAAGATGAATTCGACGAAGGGTCCAGTACGGACTCTTACTGTGGAACAGACAGCAGCGACCTAAGGAGCGACCTAAGGAGCGACGGAGACAGCGACTGAGAGAGCAACGGAGAGTTCAAACAGGAGAGCAGAGTGAAAAGCAGAGCAGAGAGCACAGGAGAGAACGAAGCAAAATCCAAGCAGAAAGCAAAGCAAAAAGCGAAGTAAACAACTGATTCAATTGCGAATCAAAGAAAACTGTAGTGTTTTAAACAACTGGTCAGAGGCACCGAGGTCGTGATAGACCCGAGCTCGAGTTAAACGAACCTATCCGACCCCGATGTGAAATCTGAGATCTGGCGCTGCTTCAAAGATGTTCTCAAGGAACAATTACAGGCTTCGTGATACAGTCAGTCGAGTCAACATGGGCTGAAATGACCCCTCGATCGGCTATAGAGCATCTCGAATTTTCCTCATGGAAGGGTGCTTGTGCCATGAGTCGTTTATCCTGTGTTGATAACGACGGAACGCGTTGAAACAACATGCCCGAGCGGCTGAGATGAGGTCTATTACTACAATATGGGCTGAGATTAGTCCACGGTCATTTACAAATCAACAGAGAGGGGTTCTGTTTTCGATAATAGTACAGTGTACACCAGCGAGAGAGGGTGCTAGTTTACAGCTGACGGTGGAGCAGAGGGCAAGCAGGATGCGACTGTGATGAGGAATTTCCTATCCCTTTTCTATACATACCAAATTGACATCTCCATACCCTTTAGCAAGCCAAAGAAGCCGACTACACACCTTCGAGTACAAATCAAGTCATAACGTAGTTTATTTGACTCAGCAACCCTCAGGGAGTCCGCCATTCCAACTGATATCCATAATCATTTTCTTGACTCATGTCCGATATTATCTCTTCGAAAGTCACCTTTTCCGGCTACAACTGACTTCGCGCTCTCCCTACCCCGGTCTCATCGCATCCATCTTCAAAGCTAGCGAGTTTGATCTTCCTATCTGAGTTTTTCCCGCCAATATTACATTATCTCTAACGATGATATTACTAAGACTCCCATAGCCCCAGAAGTATCGTCCACGGCTATTGGGTACATTCAAGTCGACGACATCATGAGCTTATGCACTTGAAGGTGCGGGATCAAGTAGAGAGATGCAGGCAGGAGGTTAGCTAGGGTGAGCGCGAAGATGCATGGTCCCTCTGGATGATGGAGTGTTTTTTGCACGAGCTCGAGACAAGAAAAGAGGCATAAGAGCGCTATATCATGTGGGATAGCAGGCGGCAGAGCGTATGATGGATGTAAGCGGTAGATGCTAGAGTGCGAGGCAAATCCCCTTTATTCCACAGGCAATATCAATGCCGCTCAGAGTATTGACATAGGAATCGTAAGCGTGAGAATTTGTAGTCAAAATTCTGCTAATCTCGACCTTGTCCAGCCACGGAATTGCAGGTCTGAAGCAACTCGCTAATCTTTCTGAACATATACATGGCATCTTGTGAAGCTTCCCTGGACGCTGTTCTTTGACTGATCCTACCATTGAAGACCAGGTATGCTGATTTTACAGCAGGATTCTGGCAAAGTGATGGAAAAATCGAATTTCCTCCACTCGCTGTTATACACTGATGCACCTCGAGTGCTTGAATTCTCGGGGCTCAATGCCAGATGAAGTTGAATAAGTTCAAACATTGAAAACTGATTATTTTCGAGCGCAGCTCGGATTCATACCAATTCCCCCATGCTCGCTTTTCTCCAGAGTCCATTCAGGAAATTCTCGTTCTTTCTTTAGAACCTAGGATCCGGATTGGCTTCTCAAAGTCGATGAGAAGGCGACGAAAGTTGTTACCAAGATTTTGGATGAATGCTCCAGCATATTCATACATACTTTTAGATAACATAGTACTGGAATAGACTCCGGCTGCGACTTCGCGTACATGATCTGTGATGTTGTCTCCATCACATTTTCCGAGTATTGGACTGGAAGTAATCATCAGGTTCCGAGAAAACACATAGAACAGAGTTTGATGCCTTATGTAAGCGTGTTCTCATTGGTGCTCCTTCCCAGCCGGGACCGAAGTTCGGAACCGATAGGAACCGATATGTCTTTTCGAGGCCCGAGGAGCCCCTTTCTCGCATCATTATCACGGCCGACAAGCAAGCCGGCGAGTCTCTGCAGTGGATGCCGTCTACAAACATACAAGCGATGTATTATACATAAAGGACTGAGTCATCCTTTATAGAACCTAATGAAAGCAAGTCATTGAATTCATAATCTTACAATGGCAAATTCTACCAACCATGCCCGCGAATCCCTTGCATCGCGTGTCCTGCCAAAGATGACCTTCTCAGATGGATCCGAAGCCTCGATGACGGGACCGCCTCCGCCAATGCCTCACTATCTCACGGGCGAAGGAAGGGCAGTCAAGCGTTTCGCCATCGAGGGTAATGCAATGCGTATGTCAACCTTTGAAAAGGCTAGTACCTTTCACATCTTCCGCTTGAATCATTTCTAGCTTCCCATTTGCTGAAAAGGCTGCAGTAACCGGCGGCGGCGGCACCCTCGCCCTCACCACCGCCCGCGCTCTCCTCGAACACGGCGCTTCCGGCCTCTTGCTCTGCGACATCTCATTCTCCGCCCACGCAGTCCAAGAGATCCGACGCCTCACCGACGATTTCCCATCGGCCAAAGTTCTCCGTATCGTAGTCGACGTCGCCGACGACGCATCGCTCCACCGCGCCGTCGAACACGGCACCACCACCCTCGGCACCATCGACATCCTCATCTGCTTCGCCGGCGTCGTCGCCTGCACCCCCGCCATCGACACCTCCCCACAGGAATGGCGCCGCACCCTCGACATCAACACCACCGGCGCATTCCTCTCCGCCCAAGCCGTCGCCCGTCCCCTCATCGCCACCAAAAACCCGGGGAGCATCATCTTCATCGCTTCCATCTCCGCCCATAAAGTAAATTTCCCGCAACCCCAGGTCGCGTATAATGCGTCTAAAGCGGCGCTGCTGAGTTTGAAGGGAAGTTTGGCGGCGGAGTGGGCGGTCCATGGGATTAGGGTCAATAGTATTAGTCCGGGGTATATGGATACGGTGTTGAATGAAGGGGAAGGGTTGGCGGAGGCGAGGAGGGTGTGGTTGGAGAGGAATCCGATGGGAAGGATGGGGCAGCCGGAGGAGGTGACGGGGGCGGTGTTGTTGTTGTGTAGCAGTGCCGGGAGTTATATGACGGGCATGGATTTGAGGGTGGATGGGGGGCAGTGCTGTATTTAGGGGATGAGTAGATTCGGGAAGGAGAAGTGGGAATGAGGTAAGTGGTAGGACGAGAGGGGTGCATAGAAGAGTCACGGATATGTTCAAAAGTATCGTCGCAGCACAGGACAAGGATGGTGGGGGAAGTTTCGGATCCAGTTGGCATCAAAGGGGTATCATTATAAGATTATAGAATCAATACGAAATCAGGTCGCGGTCGCTGGCCGACTATCACCACCATTCTTCCTCTTACCCTTGACAAAGAAGACCTGTCTGAGACGCTTGAGCTTTGCCCATCTCTCCTCATCCTTCCTCTTCCTTTCGGCTTCCTCCTGTCCCGCATCAAGGCCGTTCGTGATCTCGCTCATCACACTTGCACCGTCATCACCCTCCATATCGAGGCCCTTCGTGGGGCCACTAGACTCGGCGAGCCGTTTCACGGATCTTCCCTGCTCCAGCTGCTTCGCCCCCCAATTCCTCAACGCTCGAACCTGCATTTCCCACCCGGCCAATCCATCCAGCGAATTCCTCGTCGCACCAGCTGCTTCCCGAGCATGACCATTCTGCGAGACGGCATTGATCCAGGGGCAGTAATCCCGGTGCTCGCTCATCACGTCCAAATGCTCCATGCTCGATACCTGAGCGTGATCTGGCTCGTCGGATGAGGATGCAGGGGTTTTGAACAGCCACAAGCCCAGCCGTCGAAAACAGACGCTGCACGTGGCTAAGCCGGGGATGTGTTCGTCTTCTTCTGCGTGCCAGCCGGACAGCGCGAGGAGAAGAGCTGATTTGTTGATCCGAGGAAGAGTGGAGTGGGTCTTGGCGGCAGATGGGTCGTGATGTGAGGTGTCATCCAAAGGTTTCGTAGGCTTGGGATGAGCCTGTAGGAAATCTTGCGCAATCGGCAGGAGTGACGACACGTCCAGGTTTTCGGGCGTGATGAGTGCAGTGGGGAGCTCGGGGGCCATGGCGTCCAGAGAGTGATAGCGCTGCTGGAGACCCTCCAGGGCGGTGGCTTGGTTGATCAGTGGGAGGCGGTGGATGGTATCTACAATTCGAGATCAGCCATGGACATTCGTAGCGGAAGAATAGGTGATGTACCATCACACCCTCGTCTCCTCCACAAGCAAGACCCCTCGTGTGCGCTCGACGTCATCTCGGCATATTTCTTCACCAACTCCTTCGAAGCCTCTTCGCGCCATTCTTCGTCGGATTCGTTCTGTTCTTTGTTGTCTTCTGCTACTCTTCTCTCCCCTGCTGCTGGTGCTGCTGGTGCTTCCTCGTCATTTCGGCGAGTCGCGTCTTGAGGCGGCCGCTGCCCCTCAAGCGAGATAACTAGCTCCTGCTCACACCCTCCGACGCATCTCACCGTCTCCTTCCTGACGCACGACCAGCCGCGTTTCGCCCATTCGACCTCGTTGATGCTGTCAGGCTTACCCAGCCATTTGTCCACGTGCCTGTAGGTCTTGAGTCTTTGCAAGAATTGACCTCTATCCCAAGGGGCAAAGTTGGGCGGTGGCTTCTTTGGGGTGGATGATGGGGTGGATGATAGGGCGGGTATTGCAGGGGAGGGTCGAGGGTCTGGTGGCAGAGGGCGAGTTTCGGGTCGGAAAGATGTTCTGGACGGGACGTAGGCTGAGAGCGGTCTGTCGAGGCGCGTCCGCTTGGCTGGTGGGGCTGGAGTAACTGGCAGCGTAGTTGTGGACGCATTGAGGGTATTGTTGGTGGTTGGAGGAAGGCTCGTAGACGAGGCGTTGGAGGAGATGGTGTCTAAGAGTCGATTGAATTTGCGCTTGGTGGTTGAAAGGGCTGTCGGCATCTTTCAAGATTGGTGGATCATACTCCGCAGGTGCCAGATCGAACAAGAATCATATCAAGTGCAAGAAATCTGGCGGTGAAACAGAGGGTTATCAATCCAATGAGTTCGATTCTTATTGGTGGTCAAAGTGGATTAGCGCTTTTTCTCGCGGCGATCGAATATGATGTTATGTATTATTTATTTGCGCTAGTATTAGACCCACGTAATTTTGCTTTTCTCTTTCTTCCACGACTGACATCTGTTCCTATCGAGCCTTTTCCCATTTCGATGCAATTCAGATATTGGTGCTCGACTCATGCTGCTAACGATGCTACTATGGGATTCCTTGACGCTGTCAATCACATTCTATCCAACTTTCCCACAACTTCCATCAGATCGGTCTGAGCCATCGAACCAGTTTGAACCTGCGAAAGTTTATTGCAGAGCGCCCTTTCCTTCATGACGGCAAGTTTAAAGAGATTGACCTGGAACAGGGCGGAGAAATAAGGGTTATTCGAGTGAACTAATTCCTATGGTTTCTTGTGTATCGGACCGAGGCGGCGCCCCAAAGTGTCAAGCCGTCAGAGCCGTCTGTATACACTCGTTCAGAACTCAAGGATCATTACATCATGTTCGAGACTTCATTCCGTGCCTGGCCCCCCAAAGGAATCACTGAAGCCAATAGCGATAGACTGCAGCCGAGCTAAGATAGCTATCTTCCTACTGACGCAACCGTGCATGCTTCAAGCGCGTTTATCGCTGCGGAGCTGTTCGGTGGTGATATCACTGTGCAAGAGAAATCCATCAGATGTCGTATCATCCTTTTCACACCAGCAACGCTGCTGTTCTGGAATAGCATTACACATCCGAACCATGGCTCCCTCTGACACTAGCGCCGACGGTGTTCTCGCTGGGAAGATGAATGGTTGGACTAAATTCGCGAGTACCTACACCAGTGTCGAACGCTTGACATTACCTCTAGCCGTAGAGCTCGCCCAGTGGGTCAACTCAGTCCTTCCATTTACCACATCTGGAGCATCCGCCCTAGACGACGGCTGCGGCAGTGGCGTGCTTGGCTCTGCCATCAAAACGATCTGCCCTACGGTGCCTCTCGTTTCCTGTGATGTCGCAGAGGGAATGGTGTCTCAGGCTCAATCGCGCGCTGGGAGAGAAGGGTGGGGTGCCTCTTGTGACTTTCGAGTTCTGGACGCACGTTCTCTTGAAGGCATACTTGACGCCAGTATCACGCACCCAATGAGCCAGTACATGATCTGTCTGGCACCCGACCCAGATCGTATTGCTGCAGAGCTGTATCGCGTGCTGAAACCCGGCGGTGTTCTTGGCTTGGGCACCTGGGGATTGCCACGCTTTGACCATTTTTACTATCCTTGGGTCACTACGGCGTGGAAGATGGGTGTCATGGATTTCGAGGCCTTGGATCTCATGCCCCCCAAATGGACACATTCCGCATCTGTCAAAGAAGCTTTGCAGGAAGCTGGTTTCAAGGATGTGGAAACCCGTGAACGAACTGCAAACTGGGAATTCGAGAGTATCGCAAGGTGCATGCACTATGTATTCAAGGAAGGCAATCCCGGTATGGAAGCATATAAGCAGGCCTGGGTGGAGAAGTCAGGACAGGACACGGATGTCTTCCAACCCGTGTATGCGGAAGAGATGGTGAAGCTGTTTGGAAAAGAGGACGGCAGGATTGTCATACCAATCAAGGCCGTACTTTGCATTGGTAGAAAATAGATACTCCGTTCCTTCTGGCATTGCCAATCAAATTTCTCATTCGTGTATCAGAATTTATTCGATAACAACATGTTGCCGCAATCCAATCTGGGCAGAGAGCTTCTTTCTGTATCTGGGAGCCGGGGTTCCTCATGGAGTGGGCAGCCTTGGCCATATCTCAAGAGCTCAGATGTGTGAAAGTCTCATACTGTTCTACCATCAGTGGTTTGTAATCCTCACAACTCGTCAGCTTCTCGTGATCCCTGAGTCTTTCTGGGCGATCGCCGGTCCCAAATACGAATATGGCACAAAATGCTTGCCGTTGCCGCTGTCAGACCAGAACGGCTCCTGCTTCCCCCCGCCAACAAACTCACAATTCGAGTCCGCATCTTCTGATGAGCTGGAATGGCATTGCTTATCCCAGACCAAGGGCACCAAGGTGTTGATACAGAACGTATTCACCCCCGCCGCATCGATCCTCACGTTCGCCGCCCCACCAACCACGCCGTTCAGCTTGCAGGCGTAGGGCCTCTCGAAAAGCAATTCCTTCGTCGTCAGGTTGGATGCCAGCAGCCGGGTGATCGTGTCCCCGTAGTTGGTGGATGCGACATTGGCACTCTGGAGCGCAAAGGAGGATCTATAGGTATCGCTGTAGAGCCACGCATCGCACACCTCCTGTGCGTTCCGCCCGTCTGCGCAATCGCCGAGTGTGTAGGGCAAGTTGGACCGAGTGGCGTTGGTCGAGAGCTCAACGGGGTCGGTGTCCACGCCGACGGTAATGCCGATGCCGCTTTGGCCGAGGCTGTGCGAGATGAGGTAGGCGTTGAAGGCGTCGTTGAGGAAGTCGGTCAGTGTAACAAGGTCCGGGATGCTGGGGACGGTGAAGTTGGCCTGGCCGGTAAAAGCCACGAACTCGGTGGCGTTGCCGAGGACGCTGGTCAGGGTGTTGCTGATCGTGGTCTGAATGCCTTGTACAAGGGTCTTGTAGTCTGCGGACAAGGATGCCGTTGACATGCGATCGACATCGATATTCAAGGTTGAGACGATGGAGTTGACGTTGTTGGGGGTGAACGATACGGCGGCATACCAGGCAGTGAAAAATGCGTTGATGCCTTGTTGTAATTGTCAGGCATGATGCAAACTGCCGATACGGGGACCAACAGATCGGGACTCACCTCGCATGTTCGCCAGGGTGTATGCGACTGGTAATGCGGTTCCATTAGGAGTTTGGGATGATGCGCATGAATCATCACTGATTTTGGAGCAGTCGGAGCCTGGCAGTCCGTTTTGACGGAAGTAACAAGTGGAAAATCCTTCGCCTGCCTGGCATGTGTTGTTCCGCAGCCATTCTTGGACATAAGATCCGATGTCAATATCCGGAAAGCATTCGTTGTTGGGATCGCTGATGGAGCTGCAGCTTGTTGCCTGGCGTCGATGGAGACGCAACCGTTGAGGCTGGTCCGTGGCCGATTCTATCTGCAATGGACTTGCAGAACATAGGCTTGGAACCACAAGAGTCATGAAAACCGTATGAAGAAGAGTCGACCAAAGCATTTTGCCGAGAGAAGATGATCCGATCGGACTGGCCTCGAAAAAGAACTTCTTTTGTTATCACTGGATCTGGGACGCTAAAGCACAATTACTATTCTCCTCACATACCCAGCAGCGACATTGATCAGAGCAAGTGCCACGTGGTTATATGATCAAGGCTGGCGCAAATCCTGCAAAAGGATGCCAAAGTATCGAGACGCATCAAAGCGACATACCCTCGGATAATGGGGTTGTTGCTGAGGTCTCAACGAGCCTTGGCAGATGAATGCCATCTGACAAGATTATATGAAGACGCTCGATTGCATAAGATTCCATTGGCCGTGGGCAGATGCTGTATGCTATTGGCATTGTAAGGTTTAGCTGCGGATACAGCTCACCGAAAATAGAACTCTCGCCGTGAATCTTCCAAGGGCGCGAGGAAGATTTTTGGAGCAAACAGCGCCTACAAGAATACTTTAGGACCCACACGTATCTGTTTCTTCCGCTTTGCCGAAAAGCGAGGAGCTCCTGGAGACATTGCGTCACCTGCGATATCCTGTACATTTGAAAGCCGAGGTGGAGTCTGTTGCCTAGCGCAAGGCTCCTTTTCCCCGAGCTTATACAAATTCAGTCGCGTGAACATTTCTCTCCTGGCAAAAGTCTTTACTGATTGCGATGCACGCAAACGACTGGGCGGCTTGCTATCAGCATTGTGCATTGATCATTCCAAGGAGACTGATCTGATGATTGATGCCTTCCGGCCTGTCTTCTCTTGACAGATTTGAGGAGGATTTCCAAAGCTTTTATAGCTCTACAGCTCAGGGTATACGCGCTTGCAACACATCATTGCACGAAAAGCTCATAAAGTGTAGAGATGCCGTGTCTGGAGAGCTATTGCTGAACCAATCTGGACAATCGCTGGCATCTACATTGTCCATGCTAGGTTTCAAATTGAACGATTGTCGTCTTTTCAGAGAGCAATCAGAATTGCCACAGGCGGCATACGCGGCAATCGCGCCTTCATGCTGTTTCGTAGGTGAAACTTCAAATTCTTACGTTTGTCAAGTCTCAGCTTCTTATGAACCGGTAGTCGGGGCCGAGCGTTGCTCCCAGAATCTTCGTAAGAAGCCTTTCTGAGATGAAGAGGACCATGATAAAATCTTGAATCATGGTCGTCTTGCCCTTTTTCTCGGGTTTCTTTGCGAAAACGATGTCATCTACTGTACCCATCAACATTACTTCGATGCCACCAACCTTCAATAACGCCCAATCATCAAATCGTATCTCGTGTATACCTCCTGTACACAATATCGACAGGCTGATTGAATCGGACTGCCACGACCTGATCGACTATCTTGAAGCCTTTTCGGACGCCTATCAAGAAAAGACTTTCCAACGAAGGCCAGTCCAGTACGGCAACTTCCCACTTCCACGCACATTTCATTTTCAATCCTGCCATATTACATTGACTTTGGTCCCGAATTGCCCACGAGACAGGGCCAGTCTTGCCGAGCTTGCCATGTCTGCGGAGATTGGCTCCGCAGAATGCCTTCACTCAGTCTTCCCTCTATACTCCGGCGCTATAGTGCCGTCATGGAGAGATCGGATGATATTTGTTGTTGTATATGGGGGAATGATAACCGAAGATCAGTTGACTGGATATCTGACGTCTAATCGCTGTCCAGGCCAAAAGGATGCTGTTCTCGGGAATTGGAGGGCACCGTCTGTGACAGACGTGTAGTGTACGGCAATCATCCATCCGTAATCCAATTGGGTAAGAATAATTTTTGAATCACCCTTTTGAAAGAAGTATCAAGTTGTATATGAAAGAAGACGAGAGCCTGCTATCAGTATATTTGAAATATCCTGGTCCTAGAGCAAACCAAGGTTGCCGTGCTTGTGTGTTCTGAATGTTCCAGAACAAGCGATTCACGAGCCTAAGAATCGAAATTGACATTCTGCCTCGTCTCGAATCCAGGTCGAGACACGGTAGACATCACAATCATCCGGAACGAGATCTCAAATGCTCCAGGCTGGGTCACATTTCTCTTTTCTCTCGTGACAGGCGCGGCTATCGGCAAAGATCTCGAGTTCTTCGCCCTTGAATCTCGGATTCAGGCAAGAAATCGCGCAGTCGTACTCAGTGAATCCCGCAAGTCAAATCGTTTGGGGGTCATTGTACTCATTAGAAAGGTACATTTTTGCCTCACGCATCGAAAATTTTCTCTGTCTAGGAGAGTATGAAATACCTTGTCCCTACATTGAAGCCTTAGCAGTCCATCTTCATTCGACATGGGGCTTTTGATCAAGCAGGTCGTTGCTCTTCTCTTCACCATCCTCGCAAGCTCAACAACCTCCGCGATACCGCTCAACAATACCTCAATCGCACCCATGATCAACGGCACCCTTCCGCCGATTCCATTGAACCAAGCCGATTGCATTCCTTTTGATAAAAACATTGCTCAGCCCAAAAAAGCAGACTGCGATATATTGATCCAAAGCCTCTACAATTTACCGTCCGCAGCGGCGCAAAGAACATTTCGGCGACCGCCAATGCAACACCCTGGCGACCTCCTGCTTCCGCACACTTTTGATCACAACACATGTTATATTACACTGGTACTCGGTGGCGGCGCCTGCTCTTCCGACATTGCGAGTTTCCAGCAGATCGCCTTGACGGCACAGATCGGCTCCGTCCAATGTCTCCAACCAAACAGTCGCGGAGTCTTGACACACAGCGGCGCCAAGGTCATTGCGGGAAGAGAGGGTCGGCTGAAGATCATGCTGCATGGCAAGCTGTGGAGTGGGAGCGACATCGATCTGGTCCAGCCAGCGACAGGCTGTCCGAGTGGGGAGACGTCGGATTCTGGTGTTCAGACGACCTGAGCTTGGTAGGATAGAGTGAAATTGCCCTTTTGAAGAAAGAAACGAATGCTTCACATAATCTCACTATAGGAGACCAAAACTTCATCTCTTGCGGCAAGCCGGCAATACGCGCGCTCTCCACTAGATCTTGGGGCCAGGTTATTATTGGGGCTGTAAGTCATGGCGCGACAAACATGTCTCAGCCTCAGACCTTTTCTCCAGCTTGCAGCCGAGATGTGTGAGATCCATGCAGCATGATCGGCATCCATCTCAGTTATGCTTCACAAGATCAGCGATTTCGGGATCAGCCTTGATGAAGCGTCGAAAGCGTTCGAGTGGCAAGCAACACGAACCAATGAACGAATCTCAAAGTGAAACAAAACGATTGTGGTATTTCACAGCCTGTGACCCATGTTTTCGACAAGACTGGGCAAGCTGAAATGCTGAAGTAACAAGAAAATGTGCAGATGGAGCTGCATCGCCAATCCTTTTTTCGATACCCGCTCTACACGTCTCTTGGACCCGCCCTCTTCCGGCCGTAGTTCGACATTCAGCTTTCACCTGGGTAGTGACAGTGGCCAGTTGAGTCCCGCGTCACATCGTCACGGAAAAGCTCCTCATCCTCCGGCACTGGCTGCATCCCTGTCGCGTTGTCCAACCCAGCGTTGACAGCATCCTCGTGAGTGAAGCCGAGGGGCCCTTGCAGATATCCAAGCCCTGCAGCAAATGCCGCTGCCTCCTGCTCGACACTGCAGACGCCTTGGTCCGTATTGGCTCCATATACATTGTTACTTGTATTCCCGCCTGAAGTCGACGAGCTGGCACCAGGATCACCAAAGTCAGGTCGAGTCGTCGAGAAGCCGCTCTGTCTTAGCTCGTTGGCACCCAGAGGATCATCCGACGGGCGTCCGCTGAGTCCACTCTCCCGCGCCTCCCGTTCGAGCTCCGCGATCCGCGCGTTCTGTGCCTGGATGATCCGTCGCAGGTTCGCCAATACGGCTATGTTGGTGATCGTCTCGCGAGATGTGTTGACGACCCGCCTCCTCACGGTGCCAGTGTTGCGGGCAAGTGGCCTCAGAATGGTATCAGCGGGGTTATTGACGACGTGGGCGGTTTGCGCCCCGGCCGCGTTGAATGTCCCGAATGTCAATAAGCGGCCAAGGAAGGCAGCCGTGATGAGGAAGCCGATCAACAGCCCCGTGGCTGAGCCGGTCACGGCGGACCAATCCACCTGGTGAATATCTCCTCCTTTCCAGGCGATTTGATTGACGAATCCAGCACCAGCGCCGACAACGAGGGTCAGGGGTGATCCCACACCGACATAGAAATTGTATCCGTGCCGTGTGGGGCCGGGAAGGAGCGACGCAGTGGGCAAGGGGTTGGCGGAGGCTGTCGAGTAATGCGTCGCAATGGCCGTTGCTCCTGCAGGGATAGAGGGACCCGCTCTGCCTTGCTCTGCAGCGTCCGAGGCATCATCATCCCCATCTTGAAGCATGAGCAACTTCCGGCGTAGCTCGTCATGGATGTATTGCACCCTCTGGGTGTCGTTCGGAGGTGGCTTCGTTTGTTCTCCTGGCACTAGGGTGCTTTGGTTTGCCAGATCGCAGAGCTTGGGTATGTAGGCCATGGCATCGTTAAGCTCTTGCACAGCCAGTGACGCTTGAATGACGAGATGATCGCTCATGGCTTGTGTGTCCGAGTAATTCTTCGTGTTGGTCAGATTGTGCACGTCTGTGACAATGTTGGCAAACCGCGTCGAGTTGGTCGTGGTTCCGTTGGCGTACGTGTACACTCCGGCATCAGTGCCGGTCAACAAGCTCGTGTTGCAATACCCGAAGTCGGCCGTGATGTTGTACTTGAACGGTTGCGTGAAGTTGTCATACTCGGCTGTCCAGGCCAAGCTGCTGACACCGTTGATGAACTGGTATTTTCCGGCGAGATCGGTATCATTGCCTCCAAACGCCACCGAGTCGGAGGGAAGATCGCTATGGTAGTTCAGAAAGCTGGATGCTGGCCTCGGCGGTCGTCTGCCTTGTCGTTTATCGAGACCTGTGTCATTGTTGTATTCGTTGGGAAAAAGGCGCTCCAGGAGATCAATCGCATACTCCTCGGAAGCTTCTGGGTCTGCAAAGGACGGGAAGGGGGAAGCCGCCGTCTGGAAGGCGGCCAATCCAACGAGGACGAAGGCTACCGTCGCTTGTTTCATGATTCAATGTGGAGGTCCGGGCAATTCTGAAGATGTTGTGAAAGAGTCTTTGAGCATGATGGAGGAATGTGCAATGATATGGCTGCCATATATATACATCTTGCCAAGGAGTCGCAGACCAATCGACGATGGTAGTGTTTTGCATTGTGAATACATGTCCGGAATACATCATTCACATTGAATAAATTAGGCTTCGGAGGGTCATTCTCGGATTGCATGACTTTGTGAAAACTGTCATTTTAGGTAATGTTGATGTCTCATGGCTCCTCGAGCAATACAACTTTTGCCTCCAAGAAAAGCCTTGGCTGGAGCAGAGCCGGCACATGACCTCTCTCCAAGTGAGTCAAGGCTTGGTGAACCCTTTTTAATTGAGTAATATGAAGCTATTCAAGAAGTTGGCTCCGAAATCTGACTGGATCCAGGTGGCTGTTGGCCATTCCCCAACAGATGAGCATTGTGAAACATTGAAGCGGACAGACTCCTGAGAATTACCGGGTTACTGTTTATGGCTGTCATTCATTCATAACAGTTCCTCGTGCATGATTGAACAGATGAAAATAACGGGATCTTTCTCTTCGGAACATCCGTGTCAAGAAGACCGACACCTAAGACTCGAACGTTAAGACCAAAAAAATCTACAACGACTTGAGAATTGGATTGCGTTGGAAATGTCTCGCAGACCTCGACTCGGTTTCTTCGAGATTTCGTTGCCCTCCATGCTCGCCAAGAAGACAGGTGCCAGCTTCAGCTGAGCTACTGCAGATGACTTCCAAAATGTCACGGTAGAAGCTCCGAGGCTGGTGTATTCGAGCAAAATGACTTTTCGTCTGTGTAGAACTAGCAGAATACGAGCCATGTAGGAATCATGCTTGAGCCGAGTAATCCCACCGGATTTTTCATCCATGATGAATCTTGGCGGAGCAGGGACAGCCAGCGTTATCTTTCACAGCGTGCAAGAGTCGATTCGTCGATGAAATGAGTAAGAATAGACTATCGTGCCTTTGGTACCATATTAGTTTCTAATTTCATGCGATGTCCCAGTCAATGACGTCATGAGCCAGCCCTCCCGGGTGGTTATTCCCTATTGAGGCTCCCCGAGCAAGCCGAGCCGCGTTACAGATCCCAAAGATGGAATCACTGAATATTTTGGAGCCTTGTATGAGACTCAACCATATGATTACGATGGGGGCAGGTACAATCGCAGAGACAAAGTTTGTTTCTCTCATTTATCTATCCCAGGATTGCATTGATGCGTGCCGGCGGCTCCTGGAGCATGTACATCCATTCGGAAGGCCGGCAGTTTTGTGACTCATCAGGTCCATGTCACAGCTGAGGTAATTTCTTCGCCAAGCAGGGACGCGGTCTCTTACTTTGGCATGATTCAGATTTTTCGTTGATGAAGAGAACAGTCAGGTGGAATACGTATTTGAAGCGCTTGGGAAAAGAGTCCGAGGCCCGAAATGCTATTATGCGAGGCTGCCTCGAGCGCAGTCAGTGTAGCTGTCATGGAAGCATCCATTATGCGCTCTCAAGCTATAGGGGCATTAGGAGAGGGAGCTGCGTCCAACTGTGCGCTTTTTCCTCAATCTCTCGAAATTGTGTATAGCAGTATTTTGAGGATGAAGATACTTTTTGCCTTGCTTCTAGCATGTCTTTGTCCCTCATCGGGAGTATCAGTGGCAAGAAGTAGCGACCTCAATAATCCGAGGTGCGAGAATATGAAAGTTCTATGCACAATGCCATGGCAAGCTTACCATGGAGCAGTCGCCAGCCGTTCAGTTTCACTGCCACAATTGACCACGTCAGATACGTCTACTCAGGCTCATGTAGTATGACAACAAAATACGATAGAGGCAAAAACAGCGCCACCATTGCAATGCTACTCAAAGCATTTGAGAAGCAACCAGGCTCTCAGGAAATTGATGACACTAGCCCATCAGACTTTGTGAGCGGTGACACCACTCTGGAAATGCTGTATCCAATGCGCGGAGGAGCCCCACTCGAATACAAGACAGGCGTTGAGGTCATCGATGAGTTGTATCTATTCTTTTATTATGAGAGTACGGCAAAATTAGATGGACGCCCCTGCCAAGGGGATATTTCCGTTGGTGCCAACGTCAAATTCCAATTTGAGATGGAGAAGATGACCATGGTTCCCGTTCACTTCGACATCTCCAACTCGACTTCCACAGCAGTCCGAGCCAATGGTTCTGCATGGCCCTCTCAAGATCTTTCCGCCGGTGCCGTGGAAGGTTTGCTCGACCAAGCATACCCAGTCTCCCAATCAAGACCAGGCGACCTCCCCCTAGATACCCAACAGTTCTACTCGGGAGGCAGCCCCGCAGGAGCTTTATTCTACTGGGATTTGAGTACCAGCAAGGCCGGTGGCGCAGTCCAAGCGACATGGTCTGCATACCAGCTCCTTCTGAATGCTGTTCGAGAGTACTATGCTGATCATGGCTTCATGCCAATGGTTCTCACTGTTTACAACCAAAGTGATGGCGACTGGATTGCATGTGCGAAGATCGTCACCCACAAGGACCAGCGTAGCGATATCCCAGTTACAACTCCAGGAACCCAGAACACAATACAGAGCACAATATCTCCTCTTTCGAACAAGACAAGCTCTTCACTGGACGAGAACAGGGTCGATGTGGCTTGAGCGATGCTCTTCTCTCGGATTCAGTGTGACTTTGTGGGGCATGAAGCATTCTGAAAACATTTGATGGGACCAAAGAGAGACTGATCAACAGACCTTGACTGTGCGCGCGCACTAACAGCCGGTGAGACAGCTCACTGATTATACTAATGTTGTATGGCGGAATAGATATGTGGATCCGGGTAAATCGTCATTCGCACTGTGATTGCACACCGTCCACGTCAAGGTCGCAGTCTAGAGTTGCTCTGATCCAAAGCTAAAAAGATTTATGGCGATGGATGTGCGAGCTGCTAGTCCCTGTTTCTTTTCGAACATTACACTCAAAGACCAACAACGTGCCATAATGAGTGGCCGATTACCCCAATCTCTGGTACTAGTCACATCCTGGAGCAATTTGAAGGCAGAGGCTCACGAGCATCGCTTTCTCACTGACCTGTGTCCCCTGCCTTGGATGCATAAAAATTCCTTGGGGCGAGAGCGTTGATTTTATCACCGAGTAATGGTTCAACAAAAGTGATTTGGAGAAAAGGCGGTGTGGAAGACGTTGCGGTCAGCAACATGTCTTTCGGGATCTTCCATTTTCCTCGCTTTAGCCAGTCTCGCATTGCAATCTCTTCTTCTGTGGGACAAAGATAAAATTCCTGCGGATACCGATTCCCGATGCGGTAATAGGGCTAGGGCTCTAATTGCGGCAACCTTCCATCATCAAATCGTTGCAAGGCTGAATATTCATTTTCTCATACCTTCGCACTTTTCCCAACCTAGGGCTGTGCAATGATGTCCCTCAGTAAATAGCTAGGTGAGCAAGTATGATTAAGGGTGAGGATTTCCTTCATTTAGTACTAACATGCTTTGAATCCTAGAGAGCGATCCCCATTGAATGAAGACCCCACTTGAAGTAAATCGGCAGATATCTGTGATAACCATGAGCAGTGCCTGCCGGACATAGCGAAAACATTTCGAATAGAGTGGCAGTCAAGACCCCGCGTCTGGCGACGACTTACTAGGACCTTCGGCTGCTTCGAGGCTGGCCTGAATTACCAAATGTCTTATCCTAACGACCATGGAGAGAACACGCAATTTGACAATCTTTGCGCAATGTGCGTACCCATATTCGACGGTAGCGTTAAGTGGGAGGAGGATACAATGCAGCCTTTTCATGATATTTATTCCCTATCGAGGTCTGCGGATTCATCTTGCCATATATGCAATTTGTTATACAGCCAACTCACACAGAACGTCATAGAGCAACTGCAACGTGATCTTGGTGTATCGGCCGTAACGTCATCTCAGCAACTAAGGATCGTCTCTGCGGGTACCGGAGGATGGGACCTCGAGCTCTTAGCTAGGAGTGTCACACTCTATAGAAGCAAAGATATTTGGCCAGGACCAAAGGGCTACGCAGTGGTCGGACAGCTCACAATACGATATAGCGAGGATGACTATACCAATGAATGCCGATCGACTGAACGCTGGAATTGTGCTGACTCTACAATTGCACAAATGACTAGGTGGTTGGGAAAGTGCATAACGACTCATACAAGGTGCTTCGACGTCCAGACCATCGCGGCTACTCGAGAGGTGCTACCGACAAGACTGCTTGATCTGAGCCACGCCCTACAGGATAATTGTATAAAACTAGTGAGAACAAGACCACTTCCCACAGACACCCTGTATGCTACGCTGAGCCACTGTTGGGGACGTCGCTGCGACAGAACTTTAACAGTGGAGAATTTGCAAAATTTCGAGAACGGGCTTCCGCTCACTATTCTCCCCAAGACTTTCCAAGATGCAGTCAGCGTGACCATACACCTCGGTATTAAATATTTGTGGATCGACGCGTTATGCATAGTACAGAACTCCAAGGATGATCTGGATTGGAAGCAGGAGGCTTCCATTATGGGTGACGTCTATGCTAATTCATACTTCACTCTAGCAGCATCAGCGTCGATCGACTCTAGAGGTGGCTTGTTGCAACAGCGGAATCCTTCGGCTGCCTGGCCTTGTAGGCTTACAGCGAACTGGGATCATCATGGCCCTCGCCACGTAGTTGTCAGTAACCCTGGTTTGGGTCAAGAAATGGATAAGTTGCCGCTTGGTACTCGAGCCTGGGCTCTCCAAGAGTGGTTGCTCTCTAAGCGATTAGTCCATTTCTCAAAGTATGAAGTGCGCTGGGAATGCCACAGCCTTGCTGCATCTGAAGTATATCCTTCAGGGCTTGACGAATTGGATCTTAAGCATCACGGGAGTCCAACCAAGAATATCATAGCTCTGATGCGTGACGAGCCTGGTTCTACGCAGGTGCTATGGAAGAGAATCAGACAAGAGTATTCTAGCAAAGCGCTCACCAGATCCTCCGACAGGCTTGCTGCATTCTCTGGAATTGCTAGGATGGTCTCCAAGTTCCTCAAATCTTCAAGTGATGAATATCTGGCTGGGATATGGAAACCACATCTAATCACCGAGCTTCTATGGGAGCGTAGGGACGAAGACGAACCTTGCGACTCGGAGCTTTATATTGCTCCTTCATGGTCATGGGCATCCCTTAATGGCGCCTTTGATGATCCCATTTTCTTTGGGGAACGCTTGGGTAAATCCGATCCGGAAGGAAGACAGTGGCAAGCCAAACTGCTTGACGCCCGACTTACGCCTGTGGATGATGTCTTTGGGCCTGTCACTGCTGGTAGTCTGATACTGCAGGCCTGGCTGTGCCTGTGCGAGATGAAATTCTGCTCTCAAGGACAATGGAATCCCAGTAAGCTTGAGGCCGCATATGCGTGGAAAGTCTCGGCTATTAATGGAGTATCTGTATCCTACAGAGTCCGGATCATTCTCGACCACCCGTCTCCGAAAACACGCCACCCTCCTCTTCTGCCCTCGCTCTTCTTCATTTCTCTCAATTCTATCTTCAAAGAGAAGAAAGGACGTCACGACGGCCTCGCTGGTCTACTGCTTCAGAAGACAGGCAAGAAACCGGGTCAATACTATCGAGCTGGGGTACTATATTTCGTTAATTTGGACAAAGATGAATTCAGAGAACTCTCACAGCTCAGGCAGAAGGATGATATAGAGCCTGCTTCTTATCTGGAATACCCACTACCTGGAGTCAAAGCCATTGAGATAGTCTGAAACAATCTTCTAAAGAATGGTATTGCAGTCGGGTGCAACGGACGAAACCTGGGAAGAATGTGGTACGGAGTGTGTATTTCTGTTACCGCTGATAGCATTGGCATCTATGTGGTCTCAGGAAGTTGTGGAAAGACAAGGTTTCAAGGCTGATAAACAGACGGCAAAATCTTCTATGTCTGGCTCAAGAGTTCTGTCAGTGCAAGAGTCGATGTTCAGGCGCGGACTGAGCAAGCAAGTTGGACAGGGCTCTGAGTAAGGCAACGCAATAATGAAAGGGACAAGTCTTCTATGCTATATACATGTTACACCATTTGCCGTCGGCTCGAAACACCTGATCTGATCTGGCTCTACTTTGACATGTACAGAGTACAGGGACAATTTGTTGGCCTATGATGTACTTCTGCCGAAGCGACAGCGAAAGCCTCTTGAAATCTTGCTCAAAGTTTTTCAAAAGTCTGTGTGTACCGGCCGCTATCAGCTTTCAAGGCTTGGGAAGATCTGCTTCTTATTGTGCCTCCTTCCGGGGCTTCCTTACGCTCATCATCTGCCATCTAAATCCCACCGTTCTTGTTCATTCCTTGTGATGCCATTATCGACTGTGGGAATCTTTGCTCAACTTTGATAGAACAGTGTGACACCAGTGAGCCAGGCGAACATAAGTCCAGGCTTATGGAGCATCACCTTCCAAAGGACTCTTTGCAGGGGAAACGGTGTAGGTAAGGAATGATGCAAAAAGGCTTGCCTCCGTTCAAAATCGTTACTATATCTCAAGCCTGATGACGAAGGCTGCACATGTTACCCGAGGGCCACGTCTTTAGAGCCCGTGGCGGTCGAAATTTCACGTTCGAAAGAGATGTAAAAGCTTCGGCTGAGTATAATCATGAAGAGGTCTTGGACAATGATTGAGATGCCGATTGCTTCTAGCGCCAGGGGGGCTCCATCAGATGAAATCCAAGATCGTCTACTTTTGCGTATAGTCACAGTGCTTCTGTACCAATAGCGGAGACTATTTCGAAGCGGCGGACTGTGCTAGTGACCGTGGGCACGTCTATTTTCGGCAGATTCGGCATCACAAGCCAAAGCATTGGTGGGAAAGCATCTCCACCCCGCCTGAAGAGGGTCATTCTACTATCGTGAGATCAGAGATACTTGATCTGCCTGGTTGACGACGTGGTACTGCCCTTTTCGCAGCAGCTGTTCATGGTTGTCATTGTGCACTCGAATGTCTCCGTGCTTTTGCTCCATGCACCCTTTGCAGTATCCCATCTCAGGATACTTCTTGCCGAAGAAAGAGTCGACGATCAAGGTGAACAATCTCCATAAGCCCTGCAGCAAGACCAGGTCTGCAATCAGGACTGCAAATACCAGGGATGCCGCAGGTTTCGGTTGCGGTACCTGGCATAAGTAATTTGTTGCCAGCGTTGAGGCATTGACCCCCAAGTGGTACGTTGATGAGTTCTGAGCAACAGTGTATGGTGCATTTGGAAGGAGGGTCTGCCCCGGAGCAACGTTCTCTCCCCACGGGTGATCGTCGTCAAAGTTCTGCGAGATAGCTGTAAAGTTGTTGGTGAAATATTCGAGCAAGCTTTGATTGGCGAGTAAATTGGGCTGTGACTGCTGACCGAGATCTGCGAGAACGGTGAAGTATAAGGCTTTTGATATGCTATCGGCAGGTATCCAGATGTGCGGAAGAGGAGCCAAAGCACCGCCCTGCCCACTGGCGAGGCTAGCAACTGTTCCGCCATCGCAATATTGAACCTCGGTCTCAACGCCAGTGCCACTGAAGGGAACAAAGAAACAGCCCGGAGTGAAGAAGTCCAGAGATTCTATGTCGTCGGTCTCATTGGGGATGCTAGTTTGGTTACGATTGAAAGAGAGTGTTCCTTCGTACAAGTTGTATTGTTTTTCCTGGTTCTCGGCATTATATGCATTGGTGAGCTGAATCCAGTACATTGTCAGGAGGGTCTCGCCGAGGTAAAGGCTGCTCTTGTCTGTGATGTTTCTACCCATGAATGTCTGATAGCCCCAGCCAGGTATCACGTTATTGACGACAAGCTCGTAATCTGTTGTCAGATTGAGCATGACGGAGCCTTGGTTCGTCTGTATACTACACATGGTAAAAGCTGTCAGCAGAGCGCCTGTCTGCTGCTGCGCAATCTGAGTCGCTGAGCGATCGAGGCTTCTCATTTGAATCTGCACGGAACCTATTGAGCAATCCTCTAGTTGGTTGTTGTGGTACACTAGAGACCCCAAAACATTTCGCGGTGCGCCGTTCTCACTTTCCTGCCATACTCCCCTCAAGGTGTACGGGAGTGCAGAGTTATTGGTGTACAGCTGGGTTCCCACAGGGATCGTGGATGATTCGCAGGTTGCGAGCATTTGGCCAACCATGAACGATGGCCAACCTTTGATCCAGGAGTGAGTTGACTGTGTTCTGTTTGGATTCGTAGAGGTAGTCGAAACTAGCTGATAACCTGACGTTGCAACGTTGATGAGAGACACAAGGACCAGGGAGATGATGCCGCCGGTAATAACAGCAGGTGTGAACCACTTGAAAGGATATGGCCGAGTGAGGCCATAGGAGAACACGGATGAATGCATCTTCAGGTGTTTGAAGGAAACAAGCTTACAAGTGGTCAAGAGGGAAACGATTGTTTTTGATTGCCATGAGGGGGGACGAACGAGGCTATGTAGCAACATAAAATTCTCGCACACCAACCACGCTGCGGCGCGCTTTGGGCAGGCAGGGGTCCCTACAGAGATGAGAGAACTCTCCGCTAGCTTGAATTGATGGTACCAGTCCTGTTCGAGATAATGCTTGTAATTACTACTGCAGACGCAACATTATCTCATTTTCGTTTCTAGCGTGTCTGTCCTCATGATTCTTCACACATCCCTGTGCCTCGTGATGTCAACCAAGATTTGGCGCGTGTATTGCATACCCTACACTGAGGTGGAGTCGTCAGAACAGATTGTATTTCAACCTAGACTTCATGCGCAGCGTCTAGTTCTAATCCTGCGGTGAAGAGGCTAGTAAACGTCCACAGAGACCTTCGATCTCCCTCGGCAAAGCCGGTAGAAGAATGAGCGGCGCTGGCTTCGAGATGAATGATTCTGATTGGACTGGGCTGAGTCGAGCAGTGACCTTTTCGCGGAAATAGTGACTTGGCAAGCTTCCTCCCACCAGCTCCAGATGAATAGCTGGTGATAACACCAATAGGACAAGGACGGCGGTAGGGACCGTAAGTCCGGCTCTTGTAATTTCATTACAAAACAATCGACAAATGAGTTCAAATCCACTTCTTCTTAATCTTCTCCCCCTTCGCTTCTATTTCACCCTTGAGGTAGCAATTGGAGAGTTGCTTGACTTGAGATATTATGACATGGGCACCATCTCATCCGACATTAGATGTGGTAGAACGACCGAAGAAAGAGGCGTCAACCCACATTTCCTCAATTGGACATTTTCGAGGCTGTTCTGAGCTCGGTGTAAGAATCCGTCCGACAACTCTAACTCATGCCTGTCATTTGGATTTCAGATGTTTGGTGCTTTCTCGAAGAGGCGAACGCACGATTACGCTGCTCTCGGGTGTCCCTGCCGTCTGAATTTAGGCGGCAGCGGTCATGACATACATTCGGCACGCGAAACGTAGGTTGCTACCTGCAATCAACCAATGGATCACGACGAGTGCGATCCTTGAGAAGATACAATATGAGGAAGATACAATATGAGATTCAGGGCGTCTCTACGTGAACGAGAACTCCACTTTCGCAGCCTAGCAGTACTAGCAGGAAATGCTAGAACCAATATCTGCCCCACTGTAATATGTCAAGGACGAAGGGGACTCAGTGAGTCTCAGCGATTAACGAAAATGACGTCTTGAGCTGTTTCCGAGAATCCTGTGCATGCAAGTAATACGGACATGTAGAGCGGGTGCGCCACCCGTTGCTAGTATTGCACCAATGCTTCCCCGTCTGGTCCCGTCTTTCCGAGCGCCGCACACCAGTAGCGCTCTCGACCAATCATGCTGCTACGATGACCCTTTGTCTCATGCATGTGTGCGGTAGCTTGCAACTTCCCTTCACTGCATTCACCAAACATGGTAATCATCTCAGCCTTCTGGTCGATCATTGAATTCAGGCAGCCATATGATCAAAGCATCGGAAATTCAGGCATCACCGCTATCGTCTATTCAAATGTATCTTTCTTTGAGCTCAGAATTATGCTCTTCACACAAGGTCTGATTTAGAAATTATGCCTGCTGCTAAAGCTCAAGATGCGCGAGCAATTTTCGAAGCCTACACCTCGCACAACTCAGGACACCGCATTCACACCGACACGAGCATTCATGCACAATATCCATCGCACAACATCAGCTCCACTACGACTGACCTGATCAAGTTCGCTCACGCAGGCAATGCCTCCGCCATACCGGACACGACAAAGCATCAGACTCTGCAATCGCTCGTTTTTGAGCCGGCACCGCGCAGATTGAACGACAGCAAGAACGTTGGCAAGCTGAAGAGCGTAGTCTCTTTCGGGCTGTATGACTACGCCTGGCAAGAGCATGATTTTCAAGTCTTCGTTGTGGATGGTCAGAACAGTCTGCATAGCATGTGCGATTGTCGCTATTACATCTTAGCTCCCAAAGCATCGGCAGACTCAGAGAATCATGATGAGGACATCAAAGATAGTGGTATCGAGGCAATGGAAGCACTGGTGCTGGAAGCCAGCGCCTGGGCACAACAAACTCATGATGAGTTCTGGATCTACGACCAAGGGCGGTGGACCAAGGATGCGGAACTCTACAGTTTGGTGCAAGATATCAGCTGGGATGATCTGATCCTCGAAGAGAAGACAAAACAGGCCATCCTCAGAGACGTGATAGGATTCTTCGACGCCAGAGATACTTACCGGGAGCTGGGCACACCTTGGAAGGTACACACTTGAGTCCGAGCCGTTCTCCATCTTGATCATGTTCGCTTACTGTGGAACAGCGTGGCCTCATTTTTCACGGCTTACCTGGCAATGGCAAGACATCGACCGCCAAAGCGCTGATGAAGTCCCTGACGGCACGGCCAGAGCCGGTTCCCACCCTCGTTGTCAAGACCCTCTCGCAACGAGGGTTCGGGCCACAGATGTCACTGCGGCAGATCTTCGCAAAGGCACGGCAGGCTGCGCCTTGTCTGCTGTTGTTTGAGGACATTGACAGTCTCGTGACCGAGGAGGTCCGAAGCTACTTCTTCAACGAGGTGGATGGATTGGAGGACAACGGGGGGATCCTGATGGTGGGATCAACAAACAGTCGTAAGTGATCTCGTTTTCCATGAGCACGGTACGGCTCCGTTCCCTAGCCTACGTTATTGCTTGGAACCTGACGCTGACACCCTTCGCGCTTAAGTGGAGAGTTTGCACCCTGGACTGTCGAAGCGTCCTAGCCGCTTCGACCGCAAGTATCATTTCGACAACCCCTCCCTGAAGGAACGTACGCGATACTGTGAATACTGGACACAGAAGCTATCAAACAAGCCTGCTGCAGAAATGCCCGACGGGTTGCCTCCGCATATCGCGTCGATTACTGAAGGCTTCAGCTTCGCGTACATGAAGGAAGCATATGTTGGCTCCTTGCTCACGCTTGCCCGACAAACCGGAGACTCTGAGATTTCCTCGCTCCCAGAGCCAAGCGATGAGCAGGTCCAGACGAAAGGCAGATTTGGAATCATACTCGAGCAGCAAGTTGCTAGTCTCAGGGAAGATATTGGCGAGGAAGCCACGCCAGAGTAAGATAAGATCATCTCTGTATTTGATAGGCCTACTGAAGGAAACATCGAAGTACCGATCTGCAGAGCTCGAACAGCCGGCGAAGCATGGTGACCCCACAAGCCATGTCTTCCCACCGTCTTCCAGCTAGGCCTAAGCGACCTGCATCCAATGCTGGCGCAGGTTGAGAATTCATGGAATGTGTGATGAACGGGCAATTGAAATTTGCAATAAACAATGCTACTGGCGAGTGCTGTGCTCACAACGGTAGTACTCTCTGTATTGTGCTGTGCTCACAACGGTAGTGCTCTCTGCATTTGATACCCTTAGACCAATGCACAAAACGCTCAAGAGACTGACGCTACGGTGATCTTTGATGGTCTTACTAATCAGACGTCAAAGAGTAGTGTCATATCCTGAGAGACATGGATGTCGCACGACTCGTTACGAGGAAAAGGGGGGATTCATACACCCAAGACGTTTTTACTCTTTCCCTAAAGTCATATCTCCACTGAATTACAGGAACTCCCTCACCGCCTTGCTGACCCCCTCCAAATCCTCAAAACAATGCCAATGCCCCACCCCCTCCAACACTTGCACTTTGCACCCCTTTCCCATTCTCTCACCGATCTCCCGCGCCCACCCAGGACTACTCACCTTATCATCCGCCCCAGCCACAACCAACGTCTCCACCCCAGTCCCCAGCCTCTCAATCTCCAATCGCGTCCCCGCCGAGCCCGCCAACGCGGTGCAGCACTTGGCATACCCCTCGGGATCCTGAGACAGCAGCGACGCGCGCACTAGACTCATCGCCAGGGGACGGGATGTCTGTGTTGTGGAACTCGTGGCGGCTTGGCTGACAGCATCGGCGACGCCCGAGCCGAGCATGCCTTTGCTCCGCACGGCAGCGGCGCGGGCGTGCATCGCTTTGGCAGCGGGAGCGGGTAAGGGCGACGGAGCCGGGCCAAGGAGGATGAGCTTCTTGATGAGGGTAGGATGGGCGAGGGCGAAGTTGAGGGCGATGAGGCTGCCGAGCGAGTGCGCCACCAGCGTGATCCCGCCGGCAGCTTTATGCAGGGCAAAGTTTGGGTGGTGGATGATGCCGTGGAGATCGGCGACAAGGCTAGAGATGGTGACTTCGGAACTGGCCGATGTTGGGCTTTGGCCGTGGCCTTCGAGGTCGTAGAGGATGTGTTTGTAAGGGGAAGAGGGGGAAAGGAGGCCGGCGGCTTGGATGAGCAGGCGATAGAATTCCATGGTGCCACCCATGCCGTGGATGTAAACGATGGGGTCTGGGCCGCTGCCGAGGGTTGCGATGTTGATGAGTTTGGAGTTGATGCGAGTGAGGCCGACGCCGCCGCAGGTGATGTCCAAATTGTGGATCCGGATGGATGACAGGGCGTTCTGGACGGTTTCGATGGGTTTGTGTGGGATGGAGTGTTCAGCTACAGTGTTTCTGAGCGTGCCCAGTCCTGTCACCGAGATTTCCACTGTATCGCCAGGCTTGAGGAAGCAGGGCGGTTTCTGGCCGAAGCCGACGCCAGCAGGTGTGCCTGTTGCGATCACATCACCTGGCTGTATTGTGATGCCTGCTGAGATGTCCTTGACGAGCCTGGCAACGGAGAAGATCAGATCATCTGTCGTTCCAAATTGTCGCTGCTGGCCGTTCACCCGTGTCTCCACTGTCAATGTTTTGGGCAGTAGCGCGGCAGGCACAGCGATGGGACCCATTGGACAGAATGTGTCTGCAGATTTCCCGAGGTAGAACTGTTTGTGGTCTCGTTGCCTCTCACGTGCAGTCACATCATTGATGATGGTGTAGCCCCATACGTGGTCCATGGCGTTACTCTCATCGATCGCGAAGCCGGACTTGCCAATGATGACGCCAATTTCACCCTCGTAATCTAGTGTCTGCGTGAAGTCAGGATGAGGAAGAATTGAATCACCAGATCCAATGATGCTCGTCGTGCGCTTGGTGAAAATGACAGGATGTGATGGCTGCTCAACCTTGTCGTTTGAATCGTATCCGCTGTTGTTGAATTCCTTTGCATGGGCTGAGTAGTTCTTTCCCACGCACAGAATATCACGACCACTGATTGGTGCAAGCAATTTGACGGTGTCGAGGGCGATGGCATCACCAGCGGGTACAACCTCATTCTGCAGCTCAATCACCTGATACAAATTTTCCAATGGCGCTCCAGACTTCATCGTCAAGGGTGTGACTTTGCGCTCATCCAAGCTAAGATGACCAATACGTCTGTGGCCATCCTCCTTTTGAAAAGCGACAAAGTTGGTCATGGGAGCAATCGCAGGAGCCAATACCTCTGTCTGGTTGGCAGCCTTTGAAAATTCCCTGAATGACGCTTTGTGGAGTCTGCCGTTGATCATAATGACGTCCAATTTGTCATGTTCTTGAAGGACTGAGATATCCTTGAGAGGGTCGCCATTGACAAGAATGCAGTCGGCGTAGTATCCGGGCGCGATCTTGCCCAACTCATTTTCCTGCATGAACAACTTGGCGACGCCTGCGGTTGCGGCAATGATAGATTCCATCGGCGTGAAATCCAGTAGCTTTACGAAATGCTCCAAATCCCTGGCGTAGGTCCCATGAGGTGTCCAAGCAAAACCATAGTCGCCACCCCTATCTGTGTCAGTGGAAGCTCATCGACAGGAAGGGTAATGATCAGACTCACGGTAGAACTGTGATTCCTCTCTCATGCATCTCCTTCAGCGCCCGTATTGCGACCTGTAGCTCCTTCATGTATCCAACCTGCTCCGCCTTCTCAAAAGAGTATCCAAAAGGTGCAGCTTCGTAGACAGTCGCCCAAAGCCAATTGATCCCGGGCGCCACGACATGCTTACTCTTCGCCTTCTCCAGCATGTCCATACCTTCATCATCAATGTAGCTTGCGTGGTAGATCACATCAACGCCATGCTTCACGCACATCTTTACCGAGTCTCGAGCGCGAGCGTGGGAGCATAACCGAACGCCATGACGATGAGCCTCATCCACACACGCAGCAGTCTCCGCATCGCTATAGTATGAATCTTGCGCCGACCTCGACTCCGTAATTTCCTCACCAGACATGCTCAGCTTGATCTGATCGACCCCAATGTCCACATGATGCCGAATCACCTCCCGCATCTCCAAAGGTCCGTCTGCAAACACAGTGATACCTGCAGCAAGCTCTCCATTGCGCACAGCCATCTCCTTACCGTTAGCTAGGTACCGAGGGCCGGGGATGTCTCCTGCGTTGATGTAGTCACGAATCACGCAGTCCAAACGGTCCTTGGCAGATGCGGCTCCAAAGCACATGGTATACCCTGAATCAAGATAGCACTGTGCAGACCGAGCAGTCATGAGCGTATGCTCCTCCACCCCCACTTCACCCAGCTTGTCAAGCGCGCCATTGTTCCACGTGAAGTGAGTATGCGCATCACCGAGGCCCGACATCAGCGTGCGACCACGACCCTGAATGACTCGGACTTGAGGGTCCTTTTGAAGGTTCGCAATGTCTGGCGCA
Organism: Ramalina intermedia; assembly: GCA_003073195.1. NCBI lineage: Eukaryota > Fungi > Ascomycota > Lecanoromycetes > Lecanorales > Ramalinaceae > Ramalina > Ramalina intermedia. The sequence continues at coordinate 15,257 of PEKF01000047.1, read as the reverse complement.
TTTCCGACATGAGTGATCCGTTCACCTTGGATGAAGACGTCGCCATGATGAGGGTCCGCGCCTGTCGAGTCCAAGATGTTCACGTCAAGAAAGAGGACCTTAGAGTCAGGACGTGTGCCCTCAATGTGGTAGCTCTTGGGCTTGAGCTTGGGCTCAAAGTTGAGATCTTCATGAGGGTTGAGCTTGCGCTTTGAGTCATGTTTGCTGAAGCTAGGAAAGTGGCCTCCTTCATGGCTACCGCTGTCGCCGTTGACAAGGATGCCTGGTGGCATTGCTGTCTTGACTTGTTTACGTTCTCGAGGAAAGCTATTCGGGAATAGCCCGTCAGACCCCTCAGAGATCACGAGTGCCTGCACCTGCAATTTTGATGTCATAGTGAGACTATACCCTACTTGGTGTTCGAGGGGTACGCACAGTTCCATTTTTGCCGAAGTGTGACAAGTGGTCGAGAAGGCGTCGGAGAGATGCCGGTAGGTGACTTTCGGAGTCTCCGCGTTTTGAGCTCTATTCGCACGTCACATGACTTGTGACCTCATTTCATGCAGATATTAAGCAGAGGTCTAAGTAGACTGAACCGGGAGGAAAATGGGCCGGACGACGCTTGGTATCTACACGAAAACAGCCAAAGTTGACTATGATGTTTTTCTCAAGCGTGAACCACAGCCAGGCACTGTTCATAACATCCTGCAGACTGACTTGGAGTACCCATTCTGCGCGCAAGATTTAGACAAAGATCGACTCCCTTTCATACCACCAGAAGTCGTAAAACAGCACAGCAGAAAGGCGGAGAATAGACTGTGTAAGCTCAATAAAGTGCTGATGCTTCGCTTTTCCAATACTGATTATCTTCAAGGGATTGTGATTGACGAGATTGTCTATGATAGTTCAGATTTTATCTCGAAACATCCAGGTGGCGAGGCTGTGATTCGCAATTTGAGCGGTTCAGATTGTTCATGTAAGCTCCACAGATCCAATGTCAGTCCAGCTTCAAGCTGACCTGCGGACAGGGCAGTTCTGGAGGCTTCATAGTGCAAAGCACCTGAGAGTATATGGCTTTGATCTGAGAATCGGACGCACGCACGGTGTTGACAATCACTTCGAGGAGCCAAAGAAGTATGTGAGGTTGCGCACAGTAGACGATGCTTTCTCGTAAGCCCAGAAAAAGACTAGCTGAGAATGCAATCTGGCGTGAATGGTGAATAGAAATTTATCATTATAAGTATGAGTATAATGAGATCAGCAGCGATGTTGCCAGGGGTAGTAATTTGCACCGAGCCTCGTCAAGATAAGTCTGCCGCATGAGATATTCATGCCTTCTCCGAGTGGCCATGTTCATCAACCTTATCCGTCTCCAGATGAATGGCCACGTGTTGCGTGAAATACAGACTTGGGTCAGCAACAAAGTAGGCAACCACGGTCGCAATCACGCCGAACGGGATCGTCACCAGAAACGCAATGCGAAAGGCATGCGCCCATGCCTCTCTTGAAGCCTCCAATCCTGCGGTTGCCATCGCTGGTGTCACACCTGGGACTGCCAGAGCCTTTCCGACCGCAAGCGCCTTAGAAAACGCTGCTAGCTTGGTCTTTGGTAGGCCAAGTGGCAGCACAGCCTCCGCGATATATTTCGGTAGGTAGACAACAGACTTTTCGTTGATGACGATGTTCAATGCAACGTTTCCAATGGCGCCCCCGAGGTATCGGAAAGTCCCAATAGACCCAAGAGCGATGCCCAAGTCCTTCTGCGGGATGTGGAGACTAGCAGTCACGTAGCAAGCGACCGTGACCCACGCAAACGGGATCGTGGCAAAGAAATGGAAAGCCAGCGCCATGGATCGTGTATGAGGCGTGTCCAGGGATGAGAGTGCCAAGAAAAGCATCTGCATGGCCACAGCCACCATAAGCTGAATATTGACATGCTTCAATTTGTGGACCAGTGCACCCATGACGACGCCTCCGCTAGATTACGGCATTAGTAGACGAACAGAGGATTGGGAGATAATGGTCTCACAAAACGTTGCCGGCTCCTTCGGCCAATTGCAGCTCTCCTAGCTTGATCGGGTCGCTGGAGTAGACATGGAGGAGTTGTTGAGGAATAAGGCTTGTCATGGCGTAGTAAGAGAAGCCAGCGACAAAAATACAACTGGGTCCCTTCTCAGCGGCACATTGAAGAACGCGGGTTAGATACTCACACAATCAGAGACGTAAATTCTCGAACCTTGGCAAACATATATAGTGGAAACAGAGGCCGCTTGGGTATACCACTGAATTCGTATACGAAGCAGCCGATGAAGGCAGCACCACCGCAGACGATTGGGGCGATGACGCTCGCTTGGCGCCAAATGCGAGTATTGCCACCCTGATAAAGTCCAACAAGAAGAACGGTAAGTCCGACTGTATAGAGAAAGAAGCCTAGAAATAGATCAGATTCCAAAGCTCGATTATGTGGGGTTGGAACGTACCAATGTAGTCCAGCTCACGGACAAGCTGCATGCGCGGGATGTGTGCAACTGCGTGTGGACAGGGTGGTGGGTAGTAGAAGATAGCTGTTCCCACAAGACAAATGACGGCCGTTATACCCCCAATGATGAAGACCTAACCCATTTGAGTCTTGCATCATAGCATGCATCATACTCACTTACCCATCGCCAAGTAGCATTCTTTGCAAGCGCATGGCCCGCGAGCGAGCCAAACACAGACATTGGTACGAGGTTGAACTCTGTCCACGCGAGACCAACGGATCGATACCTATTGGGAAGGATCTCCGCAATGCCGGGGTACAAGACGAGGGCGATGCCTGTGCCAAAGCCACCAATCGACATGGCGGCAATCAATTGATTTAGACTATGAGCGGTGGCGCCAAGGATCTTCTTCAGTCAGCATTTGATCCTTCAGCAGATTACAAGGGTGCCGAGCGTACATATGAGATGAGGAGAATGAGCTGCCCAAAGAGTAGAACCCATCTGCGTCCGAAGATATCAGAAAGGCGGCCGGCAGTGCAAAAAGCGATGCTTCCACCGAGTGTCCAACCAGACGACATCCAAGAAGAGTTGGTGGCTACTCCTTGTACATCGATAGCAATGACCGTGATGATAGGGAAGACACTCAAGATAGAGAAGGCCAGCGCGGGCTGGAACGTGAACCCAAGGAAGAAAACAGCTGCCCAAGTTTTGGCTGGGAGCTTTTGCTTGTAATCGTCCTCGAGGGCAGCGCGATGTGGGTCATCTTCAATTGTAGTAAGTTCAGCCTTTGAGCTTGGTGGTACTGCACCGCTGACATTTGAGGAAGTCTCCTCGAGATGTTCAGTAGCCTGTTTGCCAGACATCGCGGACTCAATGGCTCGAGCTTGTCAGGAAAGGTCAAAGAGGCCCGCAATGTAGTCCGAGTATCTCTCTCCTGTATGAGCTAGATATATGATATTGGATGACTTTCATTACAGATATGATCCCCCTGGCTATACGCCGGAGGGTTGGCGAACCCTGTTTGGTGTACCTTGCAGCTGCTACCCCGCACACGTTGATGGTGAATGGACCGTCCTCTGCTGCGGCAACATACCGCTTAACAACCAATGGCGCGGAAACCGCCCTTCCTGCGGACGACAGCTCTCCAAAGGCGTCCTATGCGACCATCCTCTCATCTCATGTTGTCGAGACTTTTCTGAGCTGTTTGGTATTAGCAGAATTGATGGCCACTGCCTTCAGAAGAATGCCAAAAGTACAAGCGGGAGGAGACTTCCTCTGTCCCAGCTACATGGTATGCGCGCCGTAATCTGCTGGTAGAAACGCAGATTGTTGATGGATTGGCAGCTAGGCAAGATAGCACTGGAGGAAGCGGTGGGTGCTTTCCTTGGTTATTGCGGACTCCGACTGATCCGATTGCCCCAAAGATCCATATGCCAGAAACAGTAGACCAATGTAAGAAGCTGGCTATCAATGGTCAGGGAGATGCGTTCGCCGAGCAAATGCTGGACATTCATGGTGAACGCCTCGAGATCATGACGAACCATAATGTTGAGCTCTTCGTCCTCTCGCTTGCAAGCCCAGGGCCTCAAGGACAGCGAGACAAAGAGAAGGCAGAAGTGAGGCACAAGTAGGAGCCGATTTTCAGAGATCTTGCTTACCTCCAGTGTCCTCTAGGGCCTCGCTAGACGCGCTAATGATTACATGGCCAATGAGGTTGCCAAGAACCCCAAGCGCTTCGCTGGATTCTGTGTTCTCTCCATGCACGATCCCCACCAAGCTGCTAAGGAGTTGCGGAGGTCTGTGACTGAGCTTGGACTTAAAGGAGCCATCATCAATGATTTTCAGTCAGCTGGCGAGGATGGCGAGACAATGTTGATGTACGACCAGCCGGAATATGATCCGTTCTGGGCGGCAGTGCAGGTGGGTGCCTTTGATAAAGCATTCCGTCATGATATACCACTGATGATCTGCAAGGAGCTCGACACGGTCGTATATATGCACCCTCGGCTTGCAGTGAGTCTGAAATCAAGTGTCGGCATAGGCGATGGGGTGTGCTAACATACGAGAGTCGCCACATCTCCAGGAAGAACTATGGGATCCTCGTTGGTGGCTGAGTATAGCATCATTACAATTTGGCCAAGATCTGCAGCGACATGTCCTGGGGATGTGTGCCAATGGCGTGTTCGATCGTTTCCCTGGGGTGAAGCTTGTCATTGGACACCTGGGTGAAATGACACCGGGCCACCTATGGCGCATTGACCATTGGATGATTCGCCACTATCGTCACAAAGGTCTACCCATGAAGATGCCTTTCCGGTACTATTTCCAAAAGAACATATGGTTGACGACCTCGGGCCATTTCTCAACGCCAGACTTGATGAACGCCATCACGGCGGTCGGTGCAGACCACATTATGTTTTCCATCGATCATCCTGTGAGCATGGGACAGAAGGATGCGCCCGAGACGAAGCCACGCTGACGTACATGTAGTTCGAGGACATTGAGGAGGCAGCGATATGGTGGGATGGCGTGCAGGTTAACCCGATGGATAAGGTCAACATGGTAAGCTTTCAGCAATTGCCCGGTGCTCGGCCATCCGCCGTGACCAAAGTGACCTGCTTGATGCTGATGGACTCTTTTCAGGGTCGCAACAATGCGATCAAACTCCTCAAATTGGACTTACCTTTGATGGGGCCCGAAGCTGTCATGGATGGATTGACTAGGCAAGTGTAGATAGCCATTCTTTGTAGCGACTGGCACAAGTGAGATATGTATCATCGCTCGGAGATGCTCTTTTGGCTGATATTTGGAAGGCAATTCAATTCGAGCATCAGTTGCGCATTTTATGAAAGGTTATCTTCAAAAGTGTCGTGAGACATGGAACGTAAATAGGGGATGTGGAATACTCGCAGAGGCACATGATCTGTTGAAGGATGATGCTAGCAAATGAAAAGAGAAGACTGATAGATAGTTGTAGCGTCAAAACATGGATGAACCCTAACTTGGCCCTGCGCTAATCCGAGTCCAGTACAGTCTTGGCGCTATTGCCCAATTGAGCCACCGTTGAACCTCACCAACTTTCTCCGCAAAGTCAGTCTGGTTAGGGTTCCCACCTCGAAAAGATGCGGGGCTCAGGAGATCGTCATATTGGTATGGACCGAGCGCTGGAGGCTTCGGGTTCTTCGTGTGCGGTCTGTCAAGACCCTGCGTCTGTCTGCAGCTTCCAATGGCATCACATCGTCATTCTGGGTTGTCTGGATGGCGCGAACACCGGATTCCTCAGGAAAACAACGTGGCGAGAGCATTGACGTATCCGCGCAGAAGACGAGCAAGGATCGTCAGGCTCGCAAATATGGCTTCGCCTGTGCCAACTGTCGAAAACGCAAGGCCAGATGCGATGGAGGGATGCCCAGCTGCGAACGCTGCTTGGCTAGTGGAGAGCAATGCTACTTCAACAAGTACGCAGATCGAGCTCCTAAGTCCCTTCAAGAGCTTGCTAGGTCTAACGCCTTCACCAGGGCTCCCTCAGTAGCCTACTCCATCGCTCTCCAGAATCGTTTGGAGATCTGCGAATCGCTTCTCAACCGTCTACGCGTTGCCAGTGACGAAGAACGATCACGACTATTGGAAGGCCACTTCAATGGCAACGCAGCAGACAAGAGCGGGAAACGGAAACGACGTGGCGATGGAATCGATGGGATCACTAATACAGGGGTACATGAGGACCACAGTCCAGGATGCACCGATGTGGCTGCTTCATCGTCTGACAATGAGCTGGTGGAGGTCTTCAACGAGACCTCTGTCGATGACCATGGGCGCATCTGCTTCTACGGCACCACAAGTCTGTTCCATGTCCAGCCTGATGTCAACCCGAGAGGGCCCACACTCCCACAAGACGCGGGCGATCACGCTCTGAGTCTTCAAACCGAGCCTTTTGCTTACGACGCGATTTCTCAATGGGACCACAATCCGAGCCTTGATACCCCTAGCCCTGCAATGAGAGTGGGCACCCGCACGGACATAGCGACCTATTTGAATGTCGATGTCGACTCCCAACTCTGCCATGAGCTGCTCGATACCTATTGGTGCTGGCCTCACCATCTCCATTTGGTGCTATGCCGGAAGATCTTCATGCGTAAGTCCTGATTCTGTCAGCGGTGATACACAGCTACTGATCTGCTTCAAGGGCATCTACTTGCCAACGGACCTTATGTCACCCCTTTTCTCCTCAACGCCATCCTTGCCCAAGCCGCTCGCTACTCCGATAGACCAGACGCCGCTTATTTAGGGCAGACTTTCGCTCAGAAAACGCTGGATACCTTAGCCCAAGAGGTGGACAGAGGGAGTTCAATCCCGACCATACAAGGCTTGTTGATCTACTCAGCAAGGGAATGTGCATGTGGCCGCACATCGCAAGGCTGGCTGTACACGGGCATGGCGTTCTCCATGATGCGAGACATGGGTATTCACATCCATCCGAAGAAGTTGCTACACCTGGGAGGTCGCTATTCAGCTGCTGAACTGGCCCTTCGTCAGCAGATCTTTTGGAGCTGCTACACTTGGGATAAGACCATGAGTCTGTGCCTTGGGCGGGCACCAGCAATGCATGACTTGATCGCGCACCCTTCGGCGGAATTCCTGTTGGACGGTGAAGAAGCAGAGACCGATGTGTGGAAGCCCAAGTTCGCCACTACCTCTGCACTAGAACTGGGTGTGGCCCAAAAAGCACATACAAACAGCAGGTTCATCGCATACTGCCATCTGAGCATGATTATCGATGAAGTGCTTGCTAATCTCTACTCCAAGCCTCAAGCTTCGCAGAATCAGCTGCAGGGCTTCCTTGATCGCACTCTAGGCAGGCTCGAGACTTGGGCTAGCGGTTTACCACCTACTCTCTACGTTAAGCAGGAGTCAAGGACCGTCTCTTGCCCTCCATTACACATCCTCGTCCTCAATCTTTTGTATCACGCGACTATCATTCTGCTTTGCCGGCCGTATCGTCTGAAGTATGAGAGTGCCCGTAAACGGGCGACCACAGCTGCTGAGATGATCGACCGCCTGTTCATGCTACATATTCGACGTTTTGGCTTTCGCGTCATTACCTACCTGGAAAGCTACACCATGTTTGTGGCGAGCACCATCAACATTCTGGACCTGAAAGAGGGCGTCGATGCCGAGTCGGCTGGGGCCAGACTTGCACTCAGCTTGGAAATCCTCAAGAATGCATCAAGCACACCTTCAAACGCACGATGTGTGGAGATCATTGAGCAGCTGATGCGCAGCAACAAAGGGCGATCAGACGGAGCCAACCAACAGACCCCAAGCCAGGAGCATCTACCACGGCGCTCGAGCACACAGATCACAGGCCACATACCGACGCCTACTGCCCATCCACTATTCACGCCAAATGGCGAGCATCCAGTGCCCGTGGATTATTCCTTCATGGACACTCCGCCAAGTGGCGCTTTGACTGGCTTCTTCGATCAATCCAGTCTGATCCCGCCTTCCTCCGTACAAACATCGACGAATGCCCAAGTGGAGACGCCAATGCGTTGGCTGGCTGACAACATGGGCACAAATACCCAGCCGGAGCTATGGATGATGATGGACATGGACTTCAACAACGCACAAAGCAACACCTACCAGCGTGGTGTGTGATCATCCACGTGCCGAGAGCGTACGTCAAACGATCCACTGCAAACGCAATTAAGGAGCCTGGCACTGGCCTCATGACATGCGTCGAAAGAGCAAACGACGCCGTTTCCAACTGGCCCCATGTTAGATTTCCACTCCACTGCGTTCCATAAGGTTTGATAATCTCTATCTGGCTTCTATACGCCACGCTACGACGTCAATCGCATTGCTTTTTTTTTAAGCCTGCTGAGTTAGCCACCACGACTGTAGCAAGAGTGATCCACCATCTAGCTGAATTGGCTCCCAATCTGGCCTCAGCTATGTTCCCTCTATTGATTAGGCAAAAATTAGCAAACTGGGGACGGTGGTGACATCAGAAGGCGAAGAATATTCGGCTGGGTATGCGCCTTCTCCGACACATCAAGTGTGAGCACCTCCTGTTAGTACCGTTCAGTCGAGCATCGCTGACATTTTGGAGCAGCAGTCGAATCAGGGAAGAAACTGTTGATGACACCCTTGCATTCGGAATTGAGGTGTCTGCCTAGATGGGCGAAGTCCCCGAGTAGACCCTGTATGACCGTGCTAGATCACCTAGCAGCTGTGCGTTACCCACGTTCCCTGGGAATACCACGTATGGTACATTCAACCATTTGGGATCCCCTACAGGCTCACTCCGCCACAGTGGGACACCAGTGGCTGCTTGACCGACTACTGTTGCCTTCTTGATACCTAGGGCTTCTGTTGCGATGTCGCTACTCGTGATGCCGCCCTATAGCATTCCCCCATTAATTGTAATCCCGCTGAAGGTCGGCAACTTCTTCCTTACCTTTGCAATGACATATCTCGGTCTCAGATTGATGTGTTTCGTAATTTGAACAAGAACAGCAGATACGATATTTCCGAGTCGCAAGCTTTCAGCTTTATCCTCACTGGTGATGAGTGTGCGACTTGTGCTGATTACTGCGTCCTTCCCCTCTTGCAAAGCCTTTTCAGAGGCCTCCGCTATTCGCTGCACTAGCGTTCTGTTGTTGTCCGTGGACTGGAGCAACTCTTCCACGTCAAGCTCAAAATGGGAAATGAAATCATTACAATGCGCCAGCAGGTACTCTCTTTGTGCCGTCGTCCGGGGAACATAAGACCCAATGATAATCAACCCTCCGGTCGCCGTCTCGGATTCTTTACCCATGAACAGCTCTGAGGCTCCCACAGGCGGTTTCTTCCCAATCCCTAACCTTACCGACACAAAACTCGCCGCTGTCCGGTACAGCAGCCTCAAATGAGACACGGCGTTGCACCCCGCCACAAAAGCCACCATATCCTTCTCATCAAACGTATCTGGCACGATTATCACCCTCCTTCCCTTCTCTCTCCCCTCCGTTACTGCGGCTTCAATTCTACTCGCCACCCGAGCTACCGCATCTTCAGCCCTCAACGCGTCAATACCAACACTCACAACGTCCACCTTCTCGTCCAGCCCCATCTTCTCCCGCACCCACTTACCCACCTCACTGCTCCTGAACCCAAAGCTCGCATCCGTGGCACTCGCCGTCTCCCCCACAGGCACCAATATCCCTCTACCTCCTGTCCCCTCCTGGTGATCAAGCGCATAATGCATCCTCTCAATCGTGACCCGCCCACCCTCGAAGAACGACGGCGCTACCACCCATGAGTCATATTTTCCCATCACCTCCTCCACTAGCTCATTCTCCAGCGGAAAATGTCCTCGCAGCGTAGAATCTGAACGTAACACCATATCTACCCCGTCCCTACCCAACCCCGCCTCATCACTGGCTTCGAGGATGGTCTGCAGCAAGGGGATGAGGAGAGCATGGGCCGCCGAGGGGGCGAGAGCACGGCTGTTGGTGAGAATGAAAAAGCCGTTGTAGCGAGAATCAGGCAGTGAGCGCAGAAGGGCGAGGAGGAGGCCGATGGGGAGGGGTAAGGTGAGGACGGGGAGGTCGTAGACGGTTTGGGTGCCTGTTGGGTCGTCATCGAGGATGATGAGCGGTTTTGGGTTCGAGCCGCGGGGGATAACGCTGCTTGAGTGGGCAGGTAGAGAGGCGAAGGCGGCGGAGTAGGGGATGGATGGGTAGCGTGTTGGTGCTGGGGGGGACATTACGTGTGAATGTTGGCATCGACTGAAGGGATAGAATCGTTTACAATATGACTTTCACGTGTACGTCAAGAGACATGAATAGGATGCTCTTTGTTTACCATATCATCAGCCTTGCTAAAGCTCAGAAGACGGTTGTCACGTGCCGGCAACTCTCCGCATTGAAGATCATCGACTTCCCTCGTCCTGCAAATTCAGAAGGCAGACTATATCAACACAAGATGGGCACCCAATAATGGCGAAACGCGATATGTCTGAACAATTTCTGCACGAGCTCGAAAAGGCGTTCGGCTCACCACCACTTAACAAAGGTCTCAACCAAAGCTTTCGGAAAAAGCTAGAGGAATACGCAAAATCCGCGAGTCTTACGATTGCAGTAAGCACCTACCTGCCAGACTCCCACACAGGAAGATAGAATGATTGATGATGATATCCTTCAGCAAGACAACGGCGGCAACATCTACATCACGTTCCCCGGCCGCGACTCCTCCCTTTCTAGTATCGCTCTCTCCTTTCCCCTCGACGAATCCTCCGCCAAGAGCAAGTACTTCAGCGCGTTCAGAACATGCCGGCACCTCTGCTCGCTCCCGACTAAGTGCCTCACCGACGTGACGCTCACAGGCTTCACATCGCCACCATCCAACCCCAACCTCGGTTTAGATGTCTGGGAGGGTGATGACGCCAATGCCTACCCGGAGCTCAAGGAATTCAGTGGTGAGGCTGATTCAGATGGGTTCGCCTTTTCCGCCAGGCTGGAGGTTGAGGAGACGGATGGTGAAGTGGTGATGGTCAGCGGGAGCCCGCTGCTGGTGGATCAGGCGCGGACGGCGATCACTCACAAGGTTCACGTGGAGGCTGGAAAGGGGCCGAGCTCGGAAAGGTGCGCTGTTGCACGGGTGGAGGGCAAAAGGGCAGTGGAGGTTGCTGGCACAATGGTGGTGGCTTACGGGGAGTACGTGAAGAAGTTGTTTGATAACTTTGATTGAGGAGGATTTTTGGTAGAAGGCGAGACTGCGCGTAGTTTTGAGGAACGACCCAGGATTGATGATACCGCTGCTGCCTTATTGGGTTCAGCTGGGTCGATATAGCGGTCGTCTACTTGTTGTAAGATTTACCCACTTCAATCTTCCAAGTTGCTTCGGGGGCGCCCCCCAAAACTGATTCTCAACGCCCCCCTACAGGGGCCTGCATAAGCTAAATGCGGCTTCCAAGCCACCCGCCGCGGGTATATAAAGTCTTACCAAGACTATATTTAATTCGATATATTCCCCGCGGCCGTTTATAAAAGGGGAGCCTCAAAATTACGACGGTAATAAGGACGTATTTATTTTTATAAATATATTATCGCAAGCTTCGGTACGCGTTTATATTTATATATATAAGGATTTATATATAATATTAATCGCGATCGCGTTTCTTTAAATACTTACGTTATCGTCGCAATGATTTTTAAGCCGGTTTTAACCTTTACCGCTTTTATATTATTTACCGTTAATATTATTATAAATATACTTACTATAATGGTTCGGAACTTAGTAATAATATTTACTAAGAGCCTACCAAGCTTTACCGCTACCGGAGCCCGGTTTCTGGTAATAATGGTGGTAATAATGGTAACTTCTCGGAATCCGGTTTTTTACGAGTCCTACCAGAGACATAAATCTCGATTTTTCCGTACAGTATATACCCTCATTTATAAACCCTTGCTCTTAATATTTAGCCTTTGCTTTTTAAAATATTTATAAATCGCTTTTTACTCGTAAATCGTATACGACGGGCTCGTAAGCTTATTCCCGAAAACTATAAGGTAAATTTCTAGCCGGGTAAAATCTTTCGGAATTATAAGGATATTTAAAAGCGGCTTTAAAACTTCGCTTTCTATAATAACTTTACCGTCGTATAAACCAATAAAAAAAATAAAGAATTATATCCGTATAATTTATAAATATTATCGTTATAATAAAAAGATTAAGAATTAACGGAAAATAAATAAGAAAGATCGTAAACGGCCCAATATTTATAAGCGTAATATCGAATATCTTTTTTTAATTTACGTCCGTTACAAAACGAAGATTAATAACGTATAAATATATTCGGTTATAAACGACGAATATAATTACCTTATATTCGAAAATCCTTTCTATTTATTAAAATACTATATTCGTAATCCGGATCGAGAAAAGACTTTAGCTTAAATTAATAATTTTCGTAAGGCTTATTAAATATACTTTAACGTAATTCGGGTATTTACGTATAAAAGCTTCCGTTTATTTAATAAGAATGTCAGGGAAGCACCGTGGGTCCGGATATGGACAAGTGAGTGATGCATATATAATGGAATTGTAGCTATGAAGGTGTCTAAGCTACAGCATATATGAAGGAATATGAGTGTGCGTTAAGAGCCCCCGGGAGCTAGGCTTAATAAGGCAGGTAGCCCGAGCATGCCAAGGATGGGAGAACCTAAGGGTGAAACCCTTATACGATCCCCCCCTTCACGACGGTGAGCTCCTACGAGCTACTTATAATACTATTATTAGCTCCGGTACGAGCTCTTATTTACCTAAACCACCGAGTGTATCGTAATTACTATGAACCGTAATAATAATAGAGCAATTAAGGGCCGAGCTAAGTATATGGCCGAAAAATCGAGAAAAAATCGAGTCTACAGACGAAAACTATCGGAATCGCGTTCCGGAAAATAGTCGTGAAATTCAGGAAACCGGATAAGTTAATCGGGATCGATTAAAACGATGTCCGAGGAAAAGCCGAATAAAATACTATCCGGTAATGAAGAATTAAAGAAATTGCGGTTTCCGCGAGTAAGTTAAGTAAGTTATTACCTATTTAAATAAGCTATTACTTATTTAAGTGCGTTATTACTTATTTGTAGCGTCCAAACGCTTCCTGGCATCCTCGTATAAGAGGAAGGGTAAGTCCTTATAAGGAGCTCCTTCCTTTGGCAGGTGCCCTCGTTTAAGACACTTTAGGCATCGTTTGCGACGTAATACTTCATTTTTGAAGTACTCCGGGAAATGGAATTCATCTTTGTTAATCTCTTTGAGATTATTACCGTCCAATGTGAAGGAAGAGGGAACCGGTAAAGGTAAAGGTGAGGGTAAGGTTTTACTTTATTACTCTATATAACGCATTTTAAGATCGCAGTAACGAAGGCGACCGACGAACTAACGGTATAACGCCGGCGTAAAGCCGTCCGCTATTTAATAACGGAGTTTTAGCGTAATAAAATGGCGAAAGGCCGAAATTTTATAAAAATTATTATATCGCAAAAATATAATAGTAGTAGAGAATCGGGTATAGAATTAATTAAAGATCTCTAACTTCTTTATCGCGAAATTAAATAAATATAATTAAGTATCGTAAACGGTTATTTTATCGTAAATACTATAATAATTATTTAGATTATTTATTATCTCCTTAAATAAAATATATAAGTCGTTAAAAAAAAGATCCGTACGGGCTTTAAGTATATCGAAAACTATACCGCGATAATAATTACGGATATAATCTATTTTGTTAAATTCGTAAGTAAAAAGTACTATATTCTGCCGAAACTTCGAGTCTAAGTATAAACGCTAGCCGTCCTATTACTCTTATTAATTATAAAACAACGGGATATTAAGGTATTTCTTATTCGTCCCGGGCAAAAGCTCCGTATTTAACTGCGGGGTGACTTATAGCTTGCGGGGAGTAAATGATTTTTTAATCCTTACGATTAAGGGTTTTCCTTTTTACTTATCGTCTGAGTTATAAACGTCCTTATATATGTCTTCCTTTTTAACGGCGGTAGTCATAATGAGCTCCTTATTGAGCTTTTTAAGCTCCGTAACGCGAGCTACGAGCTCCGTATTCTGAGTACTAAGTTATTCGTTTTAAGCGGTGAGTTCCTTAGTATTGTCACGATAGATATCGCGAAAAGCCCGTAAACGAATAATAATAAACTATAACTATAAATTCTCTACAATAAGGGTTTCAATTTGTTAACGTAAGTTACTTAAAGCACGTCTGTCGACGTTTCCTTTAACTTCTGAATCGTAAATCACGGATCTCGCCATAATAAGTGTGAAAGGTGGAATTTATACAATATAGTATAGGTAGTATAACGAGGCTCTATATTCTCTTGCTAAACGGCTTAATTCCAGCAACAGTCGACGTCTTTGTAAAGTCAGTCGAAGTGATAGGTAGGTAGTATAGTATATGTAATATAGTGAGGCTTTTCAGTCTTTTATTAAGCGGCTCAAATCTAATAATAGCCCGTCTTGCCCTCGCAGTAAGGTTCCTAGGTACTTGTTTTTGACTGCTGTGACGTCGCAATCAGGAAACGGATAGCTATAATTATGTCAGGGAAGCACCGTAGGTCCGGATATGGATAAGTAAATGATGCATATATAATGGAATTGTAGCTATGAAGGTGTCTAAGCTACAGCATATATAAAGGAATATAAGTGTGCGCCAAGAGCCCCCGGGAGCTAGGCTCAATAAGGCAGGTAGCCCGAGCATGCCAAGGATGGGAGAACCTGAGGGTGAAACCCTCACAAAGAATACGTATTATAATTTCCTAAAATCCGAAAAAAAGAAGTTATTTAGTTAAAAGGCCGCGTTAATATTATATTATTTAAATAAGGCTAAATAGTATATAAAGTACGATCCTATTAAATAGTTCGAGAATAACGAGCTTTAATATATTAAATTTAGGAGCTTTTTCTTTTACTCGGATTAATAAATTAATATAATTAGGAAATTTGCGAGCTTTTTCGTTATTATTACCGATACTATTTTTAATACGAATACGAACCGGTTATTACTCTCTATATTTATTATTATTACCAACGTCTTTACGAGCTTTTTAATTGCGTACTATTATATTTAATCCAAGTTTAAGGATGCCTTCCTTTTTATATTTAAGTATATAAAAGATCCGTTTTTCCATAATAGATATCGCGGCTTAAAAATAGTACTAACGGATATAATAAAGAATTTGCGAGTAATATTTATTAGATTTTTTAATTTATTAACGTAGTAGAATAAGAGTA